>JAUYWI010125572.1:0-10107 GCA_034780595.1 Parotoplana pacifica | reverse complement strand
ATATTTTGTTTTCTTACGGACGGGCGTATATAAATTTCTTACAAAAGGGACATTTTTTTCGGTATGGACTATATTTATGTGACTACGATTTGTTATACCTTATAGTATGTAGATAAATACTCTCAAAAAATTGTATTCTAAGCTAAATTTCAGAGGAAATGTACTGATAAATAATATTTGTGTAAACACTCATCATTTTGTTTTAGAACTTTTATCAACAGGATCTACGCTAATAAAAATGGAACCTATTTCTGAACATAATTCATACATTTAACCTCTAGAAGTTGGTAAATGAGCGGCGTGCAAAATGTAAATAATTAGTTGAAACTCCTGGGTTGCACGCCTCCGTCTTAAACAATTTTTGACAAAGAATTAAGAGTGGTATCAAGGGGATACGATTTGTCGGTAATCTGTCGGTAAGCAGTTGAGTAAAAACCCAAAAGCAATTTTAAAAGTTAAAATTGTGACTGTAAAATTTCATTAAAATATTAGGTTTTATCAGTGGTGGAAACAGGGTGAAAATATAAAATGGAACTAATAAATCATTAAACCAAGCATTGGTCAATCCAGAAATCACTGCAACTAATCTCGAAATATGAAAATTAGTACGTCTTCAGCACACCATTCAAAGTTTAATATTACTAAGAATTTTCACAAAATATATTGCAAGCAATATTTACTTTAATCAAGCACAATTATTTAAATCAGGTTTGAACTTTAAATAAAATAATGAATTATTGTAATTCATCCGTCCACGTGAAACAATTGTTTTTTTTGTCATTTTAAAATGGTATAACTTTTTAATAGGTACGTAAAAAATAAAGAGTTCATCAAACAAAATTACGTAATTGGCAATAATGAACCAATATCAGTTTTTAATTCTTTGGGGTAGGTAGGTAAAAGAATTCATTTCGTCGAAATGTTTTGTCATTGCTTCATTCCTAACAGTTAAACGGAAGAATACGATCGGATTTTAAGTAAAACTACATTTAAAAAAAACAATTAAAAATACTTTATATTTTTTCCCAAGTAACTAATTTTTACACAATAATAACTATACCTTTATACATTGGTAAATTTTAAATGTAGGTAATGTATAGCCTTTTATTACAATCGCCATGCCTATACGAACTCATGAATTTGTAGATACACATCTGTGAATTTGATCTTTCCATAACTAGAAAACAGATGCTATGTATATCTATATAGGAAAGCAGAATTATCTCTAAAATTGAAATTGAAATACGTTACCCGATTTTGTGATTATTTTAAGGATTAACCCCTTTTCTCAAATAGAGGAGGGGTAGTACTGCCCCTCAAATACCCACTAACACAGAATATAAGAACCTTCATCAGAACGAATCAACCGAAGGTAACATAATCCCCTCTGAAAAACAAAAATTTGACGGAATTTGGATAAAACTGTACATTTTATTTAAATATCACCCCTGGTTTCAAATATTATGAAATTTACAAATTATATTTGGTTCATATATTTCAAAACATTATTCCACATTATAATGGCAAAATGAAAATATTAATTTTTATACCCAGAGGGTAGAATCATGCGAAAAATGGCTCTTTCATTGTTCAAATTTGGTAAAACTATCAGCCCGAAGTTGTTTATTTCAAGTTGTTAATAAACCTCTCTAATCGATGTATGTATGTACATATGTGAAGTATGATTTTAGGGGTAGTTACCACCCCTCTACATAAATATGTAGAAATTATTTTTAAAAAAAACCAACCGATATAAGATGTCTTACATCTTTTGTAAGGCTATGAAAGAACAGAAGCAACGCTATTGACATTTGGCCAGTATCCGATTTAATTTATGTTTAATTTGAGCGTTATCAAGAAATAAGGTTTTTGAACTGTATACATTAAAATAATTTTTATAATGAAGATTATGTTTTTTTTGCTTTGTAGTTGGTTTACTAATACGAAAAATAAACTGAATGGTAATAGAAACAACATTTTAAACTAATTTAAGAATATATACGGGACGGGCCATAAGTCATGACTTTTGGATTTCATACTTTCCGTTGATGGTTTGTGCTAAAATTTGGTATAAATTTTGTTTACATTGGAAAAATAAATTGACAGATTTTATTTTAAAATAATCAATAAGGGGCTGAGCCAAGGGCCAATAATGGCCAAAATTAAAACGTGTCTAATTTGATTTGTAGGTCCATTAGGCACTTAATAGCACAACTCCACCTACCTACTTATTTCCCTCAAAATATTGACTTTTAATTTTGTTTTCAAAAATATTAATGTTCAATACTTTTGTAGGAAAATTCATTTTCAATATTTAAAAAATAAAATTTATTAATTTGTGGCTAGTGGACCGAAAAAAAATTGTATGGGTCTAAAGACGTCACATCACCAGGTCCAAAATAGTTTTCCAATTGACTTCAAATTTGGTGTGTAGCTTTCGACGCACCCAATTAGTAGGAAGTCAATTGGAAAAAAAGAGACCTGATGACGTTATCGGCCCCTTGTTCAGTCTCTTTTTTTTCTATCAACGAAGGAACCTGGTCTTTCACGGGAAGTACGAAATCCAAAAGTCACCCGTACAGATCAATATATATTCTTTAGTCTATTTATTCATAACATACTCAAATTGAATTTATTTTTTAAACTTTTTAGCTCAAATTAATAATTACCACGTCACGCTAATAACATAACATAACTGACTAAGTGATATTTGGTCAATTTGGAATAATGAAGAAAAACTCTTTAATTTTAATAATATATATTGATAAACGTTTATAATATTAGTTAATAGTATCAAATATGTGTCATGTGTGCAAAGCCTATAAGTATAATTTTTACAATTGCAAGTGATATAGACATTTATTTTTTAAAGACTTTTTATAATTTCCCAATAAATACCACTTGATACCATTCATGTTAGTAACCCAAATGTCTATTTACTGCCACGATATTGCTACTATTAATGTGTAGATGTGATATAGAATTCTATTTAAGCATCAAGACCACTTCTATTATAACCTTGCACAACAAACAAAGAACCAATATCAAACAAGTGAAAGTCACTGACAAAGAAAATCTTCATGCTGATCTTTTATCTAGTACCTGGAGTTTTGCTTATTACACAGATGTCAATTCCATGACAGACACTTGTGATTCCTACATCCATTAGATAATTGAGAAAATAGTTATATAAAAGATAGTAAAATAATCAACATATTACAAAGGATCAAACCAGATGACGAACTAAAAGATAACATGAAGCCTCAGAAATCAAATCTAAAGAAAGACTAACAAATAAACTTTCAAATTAAGAAATGCATGGCTGCAATTAGTAAACTTACAAAAGCGGAAACAGATTTATATAATAAATTGATCACAAGATTTAATGAAGACATTTACAAAGACACTATCTGCGCACCCTTAAATAGTAATACTCAGCATATACCTCAATAACTATTACCCAACAAGAAGTCCTAAAAACTTTAAGAGAAATAAAAGCAAATTCATCCACTGGAAATGGACTTATTCCACTATGGTTTCTAAAAACTTATGCTAAAGAATTCAGTGAAATATCTAGCAAGATTTGCACATTTAGTCTAAATGAAATGGTATATCCTCAAACTTGGAAACATGCATTAGTCACTGTTGTGCCTAAAAACAAAACTGCCACTATATCGACCTATAGCAGTAACAACCATACAAGCTAGAAGGTTTGATAAGATTGCCATAAATCAGTTTGACAAAGTGGACAATCATCAGTTAGCCTACAAAAACAACTATACTACCACTGATACAATTCTTATTACAATGTACTTCAGTTATAAACAGCCTTGGATCTCTAGTAAATGCACTTTTTCTGGACTGTAGCTCTGCATTCAACACAATAAGATACATGATGGTACCCCTCAAGTGGCAAGCATGGCTTAAGTTCTATATGACAAACTGGACACAATCAGTCAAAGCATACAGACATATTTCACAAGAATCTGTGTATGTGTTGGAATACCTCAAGGTGGTCGGTTCACTTAGTACAAAACTATTTATTTTTATGAGTAATGATGTCAGCAATGAAGCACTATGTATGAATGAGCAAGATAACTGGGCATGATATGCAGATGTGTGGACGTTTGCCCCAGGGCCTTTATAAAAAAGTAGTCTCGGTCAGAGCTAAAATAGATTACAGACGAAGTGATTAGCCCAATCTACTCTCACCTAGTTAATTTTTATTGTAGACTAATGGCCAAATTCCCAAAGGTGATATAGCGCTAATCTAAATCTAGGTTATGTTATACCGTATTCTGTAAGGCGATACCGAGATTTTATTTCTACATATATACGTAATGTAATATCTAGCGTCTGGAATATATTTATGTCGAGAATAGTTATATCTAAAGATTATATCACGTATGTGAATTTGGCCCTAAGACTCATCAACTTGTTAAATGATACATTTGAGAATGCAGCCCAATAGCCTAAGCCACTTACACTTGTTGTAGGTCTCATGTTGTTCGGGTCTTATTCATTGTTATTTTGAGTCACCACAGTCCCTATCGGACCTTTAGACTCATGTGGGTTTGTATGACTCAATCTGAAACAATTCATCTATCCTTTTCAGCTCAACCTTATTCGACTTTAGCTGGACAGAGAAAAGTTCAGAGTAGCCAGGGTGGCTATTGTATGTATTTATCATTAGTGAGAATAGACTGCAAGTTAGCGAAGACGACCAAGTGGCGAAAAAAATGATAAATAAAAGAGTAGCTGATTGGAAAGCATTTTATTTTAACGAGTAGGTACCTTATAGTGGTCCAACGATTAGTGTTTAATACATATGCTTCGGGTGGAGGTGAGATGTGGTAAAATGTTAGTTGAACATTTTTTAAGTACGAAAGAAAATAAATAGTATGATTTTGTTTGAATTTGCTGAAGTTAGATCGTCTCGTTTGATAACCTTTTGAATAGGTTGAATATTCTAAATAATGTATGCCAAATCTCCATGGATTCTGTTTCATTAAATAAAATATATCGTGGCTGATTTATCAACAATATTGATGTTAATGATCAAATAAAGTTTATTCAGAAAAAAAACTCTTAAATAATTGAGAGACATAAATCTTCTTTAATGTTAAAATAAAGGATTTTTAACTGTGTTTTATAAGAAATTTTATTTTAATTTACTATTTAAATTCAGCACCTATAATTTAATGTAATCAAGTGGAAATCTGACCATTGTACCCATACTTACTAATAGAGAACATATGTAACACCAAATGTAAAAAATGCTTGATAGCTTAATGGGATAAATTTAAGCGGTCACTTCAGCGGTGGGTTGATAATATTCAATTTTCACTCCAATTTCTCAGAAAAAATTGCATGAAATTAGTTTAAAACATTATTACGATTCGGAAAAATATTTAAATTGCTATCCATATATACAACATTTGGAAGACAACAAGTATGTAGATGAGGAAGTACAATGACAAAGTACTACAATATGGCAAAAGTTTAAATAGGATGTCAAAAAGAAATATATTTTTAAAAGGTTATTGAAACAAGAGTTCCGCAATATGCTTTATATATCACAGTGTCAAAAAACGTTACCATTTCTAGTATATGGTATCAGAATGCTTTATAACTTCTTGTAGAGGGCATTCAAAAAGTTTACATATGCTATGGATAAGGGGACACGCCCTAAGATTTTAATCAATGGATTAGGCTGAAATTTGATACACAGTTACTTTGGAATGATTTGCCACAAATTTGTTTTTGAAAAAATCAATATGGGGTCTGGGCTAGAGACTGATTATATCATCTGGTTTAAAAATTAAAATTTGTCTGATTGACTAGGAACTACGTAACACCAATCCATAAATATTTGCGAAAAAATTGTTGATTTTTTGGGAAAAAGGTATGATGATGACGACAGACGAATAGGGTTAGAACGCCTTTTTGTGACACTGTGTAGACTTTATGGCATACATTAAGATGCAGACAATTCTAAATATTATATAGGTGCTAAAATAAACTAGCTATCTATGATAAAACTTATTTAAAAATGATGATTTGAATTAATAAAGTAATATTTTTTTAATCTTGAGAAACAACTCCTGTGTCCTACTATAACTGCTGCAGTCTGAACGAGCTTTAATTCGATGATTGTTCATTAACATAGTACACTAAAAGAAATGATTCGGTACTAAAATACTTGCTATACCAACTGAATATTTTTCCATAGGTACAATAACAAAATGAAATGAATTTCATTATCTTTTTAATATTGCTTAATATACTATTAACTAATATGTGCCATCAATATTAATATCTAGAATGAAATCTTTACTGCAGCAAACATACAAAATTAAAAATGAATAATAGTAAATAATAAAACAATAAATTAAAATTTTGCAGGCCTTCGACAGTACTAATACCATAGAAATGAATATAATCTAAGCAAAGGTGTGTACAAATATGACTTCAACATAAAACAACAACTTTTATTAAGATCAAATCAAAACTATGTATGTAATCATGTGCATCTTGTTCTACATCTACACCTAAGCTGAAGCATGATAAGATGGTCAGTCAAGCTTAGTGATTGAAAGTATGTATTATCTAGTTTATCCGAAAATCAAAATCCATAAAACAATCTATTCAGATATGAACATTTAAAGTAATTAATTTTTTTTAAAAATACAATAAATATGGTGCTGGACTTAGGACCTTCAACAAAGTACACACTGCGAAGAATAAATAATTTAATTAATTAGGTAGCAATATTTGGAACACGGTTTCCAAAGTTGGAGGGCTGGTATCGCCTGTTAAAATGTCAAGATCTGGGAACCCATTCTACCTCTGAACCAAAGTCCAGTATGCAAAAGGTATAAACCCTAGAAGAACCCACTTCTTATTTTTATTTGTTTTCCACAAAATCATTCTTAAGACTAGTTCCCAACAAAATTAGCATACCCATGAGCTTCGGGATATTGAAGACATTCTTTGGGGTGACATTCTTTGGAAGGAAGGAAGAGAATTGAATAGGAAATGAGATCATCTTACACGTCCTATTAAACTCTCCGGAAGTATTGGTGCTACTACCATATGGGTATTATCTGTACAAGGTCCGTCTTCATATGTGTTTTAGGACAGGACAGGTCATTTTGTTGGGCTTATTTATGCAAATTCTCTTACAACCTGGGATTTTATAAACAACAACTCTCTTTCTCTCGACTAGTAGACCCGGTGCTATGACACCCAAGTTAGTATTTTTGTTGTCTTTGATTGGAGTTCTGTTTAATAGAAATTGAGTTTTACCTTTATCCTCACTATCCATCTCTGTTTTTCCCACGGAGACACTTTCCTTTAATTTTGGTATACGTGAAAAATAACATTTGCTAGACAATTCCAATGGATTGCAGAATATTCAATCTTTTACCGGTATAAGATGATCTAATGTATGGTAATTTCATATTCTGCTGGTGAATCTCTTCCGTTGTCAATGCGTATATCTTTTGTATTTTCTACATAAATTAAGGCCAGCCCAAAATCCGTCTTCGTCATTTTGCCGACTAGATGTAGTGAAAATACTCTACAAGGTGTTTTGGAAATTGTTCAAATCTCACAACTGATTTTGATTTATATAAAATTTGGCATCAGTGCATAATATTGTCCCAAAACATTTACAACAAAACTTCCGAAATGACTCTTGGGACTGACCCTCATAAAGCCACGTAAAAGACTTCGGAAAATTAAAATTGGAACTAAATTGGCCAAAACTTTAAAAATGTTGAAGGTTATATGGAACATGTTTTTGTGTTACTATTCAAGACATCTAATTAAGTATGCGTGAGCGCTTCCCCAAACTTTGTGTAGTGGTTGAATGGTTCCTTAATTTTGATAATTTTCGACAGGATAGTCTCTAAAATATGCAGTAGGTATAATAGTGTTCACCTTAAGCAACATATTGAATAAAAAAGTAAAATAAATATCAAAAACTGGTTTGATATACATAGTTTATTATAAATTTAGATAATTTATATTAAATCCGTTCTTAGCTTTACTTATAAATTTCTACTTTTTCTAAAGTAGGTATGGGTTTGCAAATATTCTACGGTTGGTTCATAAGTTACAACGACATTGATTTTATGAAAATCATATTATCACAAAGACTTACAGTATCAAGAGTATCAAGAGTACATTAAATATCAAAGGGATCTACTTGTAGTCCGCGTTTCTAAATACAAAGACGCATTCTTCGAAATGTCCGATCATTGATCGATTGTAACAAGACCTGTGGAAATTGTAAGAACTCTTGCCGAATGACAGCTTTCAGTTGATCGGCTTTTTGTACCACAATTTTTGGTTTAAGTATACCCCAGAGAGCATTGTCACATGATGATAAGTGGGCTACTTGGCGGCCATGACACAGGTCCATATTTGCCGATCCAGCAATCAGGGAAGTGTCGGTTTAAGAATTCTCTCGTCATGATAGCTGTATGGGCTGGAGCTCATCTTGTTGGAAATGACACGATAGTTGTATCCCTTTGTCTGTGAGAGCATGTATAAATTCATTTTCCAACATATCAATACCTCTCAGCGGTTATACCACCTGCAATAAAAAATGGCCCATTTGGCGGACAGATAAATGTATTTTAGATAAATGTTTCATAAAACTATGTCGTTGTAACTTATGAACCTTAATGTACATATTAAAATATTTATTAGCTGATTTTCTCTTTATAGAAACTGGTAAAGTATACAGCATAAACTTTAAAAAAACTTTAAGTTTGTATCTCAATGGCAATAAACTGTTAGCTTCAACGCTCTGACTCACCAATAATGGACTTAACAAGATTATTAAAATGGGTCATACTGACCCTTTCTCATTTAAAATCCTAATATCTTTCAGACTTGAGATTTATATCATTTGCTCAGACTCCACCTCCAGTGATGATCAAGTGTACTAAAGTTTATTTAAATTAGTTAAAATAAGTTGCTTCATAAATAATTTTGTTTTTTTAAAGATTAGTACAACCGTAAATTTATAATAACAATTGATTAAGTTAAATACACTTAACAAAGTAACATACAGGGTAACAAAAATTTACAGGGTATTTACAAGTAATGTCCATCATTCTGAAATTCTTATGGAAGTTTTTGATCATCGCGCGTCGTATCATGTTCTCTGTGAAACTAGGCAGTTCAGTTGATAAAAAAGTATGCAAATCTTCCCTGTCAACGAACTCTTCCGTGATTGCTCTGACTAAGAGACTCAGGACTTGAAAATATAAAACTGTCGCATAATTCTGTGTCGGGAGTATACGAAAGTGGTTTCAATAAACGAATTTATTTTTGGTCAGTGAAATCCAATGTCTGTCTTGAAACATGAGGTTTTGCATTGTCCTATATTAACGCTATGTTCTCAAACCGTATATTAACATGTGTTCATTAAAGACAAAATAAACATAGACCCCATATGTCATTGCTTCTTCTTCTTCTGGATTTTCCCACATTCAGGTGTGGTCGCCGGTGCGGATCAATTCTCCCACCTTCTCCATATCTTCACGGATGCAGTCTTCCCATTTCTTTTTTTGGGTCTTCCACGCCTCCTTTTCTCCACCTTCATCTTTCTGACTCTTCTACCCACATAACCCACCCCTATCCTCACAATCATGTCCACAGACATATACAGTTTGATATCAGTCTTAAAAACATTTTATATTGTCTTAGATTTTTTCCTTCTTATCCAGTTTCTTCTTCGTTTTATGCTTCAATTTTATTCTTGATGTTTAAAAACTGTTTTTTACTGACATTCATTGTCTTTGTTTGCTCAACTTTGAAATATCATTTATCTAGAAATACAACATCTATACATATAAGAGCTAATATAGAAAAATTAATTTACTAGTTTTAGGGTTTGAGCTTTTGAGTTTTTGGTTTGGTCTTTAATAGTTGTTTTTTTATTATTACTATTGATTTCTATTTAGAACATATGTGCTTTTTGAGATACCTACAGGGTGTCCAAGAAGTTACTACCTTTCAAATTTGGCTTAAGTTTAAAATTCAAATAATATTTCTAGAGAGAAAAATTTATTTATAAAATTACAACATTAT
>JAUYWI010125561.1:0-10108 GCA_034780595.1 Parotoplana pacifica | reverse complement strand
TGGAACAATAAGAGTAAACGTTATTCTTCCATGATGACGGAACAATAAGGGTAAATGCTATTTTTCCATGGAATATTTGATTGGCTGAAAAAATTAATTGTTGTACTTTACTACTCTTGTAGTTATTCTTAATTGTTGTATTTTACTACTCTTGTAGTAGTTATTCTTTCAAAATATATAAATGATAGCATTAAAATAAATAGCCTTTACCCTTATTGTTCTGTCATGGAACAATAGCCACTGCCATAAAATAAATGTTTTCATATATTATAAAAATTCATCCAAAAATACTTTCTGACAATTAATTAATACTTAACACTTAATTTTATTTTGGTTAGGACTCTCCAGCTCAACAAATACCCAAATAGTGATCTGATGGTGATAACCATGCAATTGGATGAAAATCTTAAATTTTGGAAAAAGTCAGTATGATTTTTTGAAGATTTTACCTAGATAATCAGGTGTAATAATCACTTGGATTGTTTAAAAAGTACAATAAAAAATAGTTAATATTAAAATAACACGCCACACACTATTTCTTATTTTTTTAAATTTTGTTTGAGGCAGTAAAAATGTCATTATAGATATCAGAAATGTTATCTATGGCTATGCAAAATTTCTAAGTTACTATTTACACCACAAATTAATAAAAACTTACATTATTTACATAACTGTTTGCATTAGTCAAATGTAATAATAAAATAAATATAACAAGAATATACATTTTAATCGAAACTAATTTATTTATCATGTAAACAAACTATATTAAGGTTAAAAGATAAAAACAAAGTTGTAAATGAAAATTTGGCATATATTATATTTTTGGCTGGGTTTCATTGAACACGATTAGCAATGACTTGCTTTAGTACCCAAGAAAGCATACTAGATATTTGATAGGCCATATCACGATCTTTGAAGGCCACACATTTATCACCACATTTACGTTTCTTCAAACCGATCACAGTGGTATCACAACCTTTAGGACGTCCTTTCTGAACAAGTCTTGGGGGCATTTTAATGGAAGAAAGTACTTGATGAGAAGTTGAAGGCAGAGATAAGCTAGAAATTACAGGAGGAATTTCACTAATGATGGACATATTATCATTTATTATAGGAATTTCATCAATAGTGTTGTTAGGAATGTCATTAGTAATTGAAGGAACTTCATCTATGGTATTAGAATTCTCATTTATGGTGGGAATCTCATTGATGGTAGGATTTTCATTAACTGGAGGAATAACAATAAGAAGCTCAACAGTTTGGGTATCCTCATAAGCAGTGCAAATCTGTTTTACTTGGTTGAGTCTTAAATCAAAATCACATTCAGAAATTAAACTAGCCAGCTTTGAACAGTAAACCATTGCTTCTCTATATTTTTGTTGTTGTGATTTTTTCTTATTCTGACTAGAAGAAGTTACAATAAGAGATGGGACATCATCAATTTCACCATTATTTTGATGAGCAAAAGCATAAGTTTTGAGTAGCCAACGTTTGTCACAAACATTAGGTACAAAAAGACTAACATCTAACTTCTTACAAAGAGCAAAAATATGTCTACAGGGAAGTGTCATGGTTGTAAAGAACTGACATTGACATTTTTCAAGGGAAACTTGAAGATCACCTTCTGATGAAGTAATAAAATACAAAGAATTATTTTCAGTAATTGAATCCATTCTATTTTGGGAAAGAGAAATCTGATGATGAACTAGTTTTGTGGCATATGGAGTTAAATGGGATGCATAGACATAATTATCACTATTAGCTGGAACTCTAGCAGAATGTGCAATAAACTTATGTCTTCTTTCAATACGTTGGCTATTGATCAAAGTAAATAATTGTTTGAAAAAGTCAGTTAAAGAACTATTTTTAGAGATGACACTTTTTAGTTTCTGGTTCATAGATTCAATACGATTATTAGTCTCATTTCCTAGACGAGTGCATGTAACACACACACCATTGTTCGCGAATTGAATGCCAATTTGAATTATAGTATTCTATAACAGATGGATGACAAGTTTCCAAAAATTCTGAATAGTTTTTAAGGTAATCCTGATTATCTTTACTGTGCAATAAACGTTGAAGAATTTGGAGAGCAATTGTTCTTGCCTCAGCAGTAATCCCTAGCTTATCTGTAGTGACCTGTCGACAAAAAGAACGCAAAGTATGAAACTTGCACAGAAAAAGAGAAGCATTTTGAAATACTTGAGATAAAGAATGCCGTTCCACCATATCCTTATCAGTCATAATGACCTTAACTGAATCTTTAATTTGTGGAACATGATGAACAAAAGTGTTCACAAGCCAATCAATTGAAGTTTGATCCTCCACTACTAGCAAACCTACTCCTACTATCTGTGACATACCATTCCCATCTTCAACTACAAAAAGATACACAGGAAATCGGAGATCTAATAACTTGTATGTTGCATCAACAAATAAATAAATTTCAGAATAGAAAGATAATAGTTGTTTCATTTCACAATCTTGCAAAAACAATCCTCTGAAATCACCTTCAGAACTAGCATTGATAGTCACATCAGCACCATATTCATCTTTAACAAAGGAAACTGCCATGAAAAGATCATTGCTTCCTTTCCCAGATGAAACATTCGATAGGTCTTTAAGAGTAACTTGTCTTCCTGTTTCATTAATAAGACTTTCTTGTATTAGCTTTTTATTAGCACCTAGCTGAAGAAGTTTTGCATCAGACAATTTAACTTCTTTTGATAAAATTCGGTTCTGAGGATGATTGTTATATAGATGCTCTGAAATTTCATGATTGTGTGAATTACTGATATTCTTAATAATTAAATTGTTACCAGAAAGATCTACACCAACTTGAATTGAAAAAGGGCAACCAGCTTTATAGGTTTTTGATGCACGTGCCCCTTGACTTTTTGATAAAGCACCACCATGAATGCAACAGTACTTGAGTCTAAAAAACAATAAAGGATCTGAGTTTATCAAGATGAATTTTAAGTGTATAAATTGTTATATTTCTAGACAAAACTTTAAAGAATGATTTCTTATCATTAAAATTTCATAAGCTTTTGTAGTGTATAATAACTTTTATAACAAAATAGCATTAAGCATGATAAAATATCAATAAGTATCCTTAGATTTATATCCCAGGTCATAATTATTCAGATTCCAAAGATAGAAGTAATTGTAGTTATTATTGAATGAGCTCTAGGTATTCAATTGATAATCTCTCTACAAACAGAAAATGGTTGTTCTAAAATCAGACAAAATGACCTATTATTTTGATAATAAATAAGTGGAAATAAATCATCATAAGTTTTTAATAACATCCTTGATATAACTTAAACTGATAAAACTATCTGAACTATGATTAATATTGATATCCCTTTGAGAACCTCTGGGCCTACCTTCAGCAGCAAGTTGATTGAGTTGAGATGCACTCATTGGCAGAACTGTGGCAGACTACTTTTCATGAATGGCAGGAGATCCCTCAGCAATTGATCACCAATCTCATCAAGTCAATGCTGAATCGAACAGATATTAGCTAAACTCCTCATTTTCCATCTTGCTTGATAATGCAACAACTATTGATTGATTACCCAAACAATTCTTTTTTGCATTAATAAAATTGCTTATTACAATAGTGAAAATATGAGTGTTTTTCTTAATGTTGTGTTAGAAGTGGCCAGGGCTTTATGTGACTAAATTCACATTAAAAAAAATTATGGACCTGCCTAGTATGTTGGGCCTTATAAGCCAACAACCATAAAAGTGAGGCATCCAAGTTTCTAATACATTATTTCTAATTCTTTCATAGTTCTAGATCGGATTTTTCATTTGGATTTTAGAGCCATTTATGTGATTTTAGCCAACAATATTGATCCCTAAATCATAAATGATATTTGTGTTTGTGTTACTGAGTGTTTAGTAGACCTACACACCAAAGAAAATTGGACAAACTTTAATTTTTGGACCCAATGATGTCATTGGCCCACTTATTGAGTGTTTTTTAAATTCTGTCAATGATTCTTTCCAGGACCTGTGTAGCAAATTTCAGCCTGATTTTTCTATGAAAACTATGACATCCTAAGGGGTGTGTGTGTGGCCACCCCCTTTTATCTGCAGCCTATGTGAAAATACATTTATCCACAAAGGGTTAAAGGATGTGTTTACTATGTGCACTACCAGTCAATGGCAACAAAATTTGCATAGATAATTTTTCTGTTGCAACATACTAGTTTTTTTTCTTGAATTTTGTTGTTTTACTATCACCCTATATAAATAATTAATACATTTGATTTGATTTTTGAAAAGTAATAATCATTTCTTTAGCTTGGATTTAGGTTAGACTTGTGGTATTGCATTGATATTTTCATCTTAAAATAATGTATGTTGTTATTGTAGACAATAAAGAAACATTCATAGATTTGTGTTTTTATTAACTCTCATTGGCTATAAAAACATCTTAAGATTGCCTAAAATCATAAATTTGTTGCAAAAATAAAATTATCAAGTAAAACTTTTTTTGTTTAAAACTTTAATTTTGAAAACTAACATTTTAACAGTGTACCTATTTTAAAATAGATAAATTGATACTATCAAGAAGATCTACAAAAAGACATACAGAAATTTAATTTTAATTTATAGTTTTAGTATAACCCTTTCCTAAAGTGAGTAATGTTTAAAAATTATACTTAAAATACCTTTAATATTGTTGGAGATATGCTTTTAGAGATAAAAATCTATCATTTATAAATCATTTTAAGTCTTAAACATAATTGAATAAATACATCACTTATTTTCACAGTTTTCAGTAGAAATAAAAACACAAACTCATGTTTCATTTATAGTGCTATATATTTTGCTGCTTCTCATCAGATTCTTTTAAACTTACTGTTGCTGAGTCACTCCTCATCGAATGCTTAAAATCTTATCTTTGTAATCAAAAACTTACTGTGTCAACTCTGTCACTGCCTTGGTAATGTTAATTTTAAACTTATTCATTTTCATATTTTATTTGTCAGCTTTTTGTTCTATTGATTTTACTCAAAAACATAAGGTCTTTTTATAGAAAAATGACACCTCTACCACACCTTGTCAACTATAGTAAGAAAAAATAATTGTACAAAAAACGGTAAAAATCAAATATTTGATCTTAATTACTTTCATTAACTAATTGTTACCAAATTTTTACATTCAGTCATTATTTTGTTTAATGTAAATACTAAAAATATGGAATTTATAAAGTAAAACAAGAAACTGACAGTTTTTGTCAATGTCTGGAATTACCCAATTGTGGGGTATTTCCAGGCATTTAAACTGACTATCATTTTCTTGTAATTTACTTTAGTAATTCAATTATTGTTAATAATACATACAGAGTAAATCTATAAATGTATGGGGTATTTCCTAGTAAAATATTGCATTGTTCTTACCTAGATAACTCCATGCAATGTTCACTCTTTGATACTGCTATCATCTAGTAAGATTAACATAAATTAAAATGCATACAATTGTTTAAATAGAGTGATTACAGTTCAGAACACATGAAAAGACTTGGGTTGGTCCCCAGATTAGATAATCTATTAAGAATAGGTTATATTGGTAAAGTTTCGATATCTACTATTACAGAGAACTTTAAAAGATTGAGCTAAATTATTTGTGATCAAAATTTAAAGCTGGAAATTAAATTTTGAAGTTTTTATCCCATGTTTTCTATTTTTTTATTTTTAAAATATTTTTTTTTGATGTGTTTTAAAAGCAGACAAGAAACTACATTTCATTATTTATTAATTATTGCCTAGAAATAACAGTTACTTTGAAAGGATTATTTTTACCATTTTGAATTCCAATCGGACTTAATATTCTCTGGATAGATATAAAGATATCTTGTCTTACTTTTCAGGAAATATACTCAAAATGATCTAACTTTCAGAACCAAATGACTTCACTGCCAGTTTCGTGTTTTTCTGATGGCCTCTCGGTAAAAGATTGTATTGATACTACTTCCAATCGGTTTTCCTCACTGAGCCACGATCATGCAGATCACTACTCATTACGGCATTCATCAACACATCCAGAGCTATCACTTAATAATCAGGATGCTAGCTGTTCTGATCGTCCAACTTCATCAATATGTCGCAGTGTATCGGTCAGTGGCATACACTTTCGCTGTACAGAACCTATGGAGAACGATCAACTTGTTGATACTGTAACTGACGTTTCTAAATTGGGTAAAGATTACTGTTTCTGTGGAGTTACAATGCTTGATGGCCAGGAAGTACAATTTCAAGTCAAAGTAATTTTATACTAATTTTTAAAAGTTTGCTCATTTTTTATCCTCTTAATTGGTTTATATTATTGCTTTTAGAAAAAGAGTAAAGGCTACATTCTTTTTAATTTAGTATGCCAATATCTCAATTTATCTGAACACGAATATTTTGGTCTAACATACAGAGATGCCACCTATGGAATTTGGGTATGTATGTTGGTTAATTTGCTAGGAAACGTAATGATAATAATATTGCGTTAGCTCACACCATAAAATAATTGAAATAAGCATAAAAGTGTGTTAACACAAATCAAAAATAATTGAAATACATATGCTCACAACTGTGTAAACTCTTTAATAAATAAAAATTTCAATGAGCCAACTATTTTCTTATGACTTAACTATGCTACTATTTTACATTTTATGTTACTGGATAAAAATCCTTCGACTGTAAATACAAAATACCATTAAATGAATACAATATTCAAAAGTTACATGGATCATAGTATGGAACATAGTATGAAATACAGACTTTTAATACCGTTTTTATATCTAAAAAGTAGATAGCTCATGGAAATTTTTATTAATTAAAGAATGTATTTCAATTATTTTCTGATTTGAGCTAACACACTTTTATGCTTAATTCAAATATTTTGTGGTGTGCGCTAATACGCTTTTTACCATTTTTATCTAAAAATAATAATGTGTACTGTTTATATTAGTATAAATAATAAAATGTATTCATTTGTATATATCTTGAATTTTGTAACAGTTATGGGCACTAAATTTTAGTCATAGACAAATTTAAAGTAGCTCTACAATACACAATTGAAATTATTCTTTATTAATAATAAATCGGTGATTGTTATTCAAAATTGATGTCCCTAGCAACCGTTGCTAGAGAAAAATATCATTTTTGTCGATAGATATGTCAGGGAAAGTAAGTTGAACCAGGAGGACAATACACAAGAAGAATTATAAAAATTAGCGAAGAAGAACAGCCGTACGAACTGATTAAAGTAAAAAAAGATGATTTTTATCGTCTTTATTATTATTCATTTTGACCATTCTACAGTGTAAATGAATATTGTTTTGCTGTTCGCGATCTTTTTTTCTTCCCTCAAATATAACACAGAAAAAGCTAAAATTTAGGCGCAAATTATAGAAAACTCTTCATATTGTTCATAAAAGTTTATGAAATTTGGTAAACAACTCACATTTTCCACAATTTAAGGAATACCCTTTTTCTTCAAATTTGGACATAAAACGGCAAAAAGACACTTTGATTTTTCTAAGAGATTCGCGCTATGGCTACCCCACCAAATTCATTAATATAATAACGATAATGAAAATAGTTGCGGGAGAACAATTTCTACGAAGCGTTTAAAGTGACAATTCGATTAACACAACCTGGATTGTTTAGAATATTTTCCAAACAAAGCCACGGTTTGGTATAAGTTTCTTAGTCCAAATAGTTCCTCAAATTATCTATTCAGTAATTACAAAATTGGTGTGCATCAAATCTATTTGGTTAATCCAGGGTTTCCAATCGGTCGGATGTTGTATCTGGATGACTAGGGCCAGCCACCAAATACAATTTTTACTTGGGTGCTAGGTACATGAGAGAACTAGAATCATAAAACTTGGGCCGCACAAAGTCGAAATACAAAGTCACATAATTTAATTTTTTTTATTTGTCAATTTATGCCGTAAATAATACTGCACATTTGATGGTGTTGTAACGGCAGAGCCCCCACCGGTAACATACGATTTAGACAAGGGAGCAACAAAAATTAAAAACTGGTGCAGTAGAATAGCCTCTAGTTATACAAACTAGTGAAAGTCGAAGAACGGAACCATAAAATTCGATTAAAATTTATTTTTCAATTGGTATCAAAATGTTTGGACAACTTACAGTTTCAGAAATAACTCACTGATGTTGGACATGGGTGATTAAAAATTGTTCGTGTACGTGGGGGCTATAGCAGTTTCCAATTTGGACGTGGCTGTTATGGGACATTAAATTTGCTTTCCAATGGTACATACTAAACTCAGTTTACATTGAAGAATTAATGAATACAGGGTAGGCGAAAAATAGAATCTGTACATACAACAGGAAGGTTTGTAGATTTGAACATATACTGTAGATATTGGAAAGTTCCTATTTCTTGTAAATTTAGATTTGCATTGTATGTACTCATAACTGAATTTCGTGTAATTAAAATTAAAATTCTGCAATTATTTATCCTGTTCTTCATAATTGGCCACCCTGTATAACCCACAACTTCTGAAAAAGCGGATTTTGAACATGGGTGACTAAAGCTATCTTAGATTTTAAGAAGGTGGTGACCATAACTGACAGTACACAATGTGGAAATAATATGTAGGTACTGGGGATATCAAGCAACTTTTAGGTCGAATTAATAAGCTTTACATGGTAACACAACTACTCAGCTAGTTTCATATTGTTTCTTCAAATCACTTGTATATAAAGCAAGATCAATTAACTATTTTCTATTAAGTAATTTTACTATTAATTATTTTGCAGTTTTGGCTTTCAATGAATAAAAGGTTATCTATGCAGTTAAAAAGTGAGTCAGTTTAATTATGTTAATATTATTTAAGTATTAAATCCCCTAAGACCATGCTGCCGATCTTCTAGTTAGAGGCCATCTTCCTCAATTAATTATCTAGTTGAAAAAAGCCAAAACTCATTTTAAAAGCACAGCCAAAAAGCATGATAGTATAGGTACCTACAGTCAGACACGACCTACACAACCAAAACACTGGAGGCAAGCCAAATAAACAAGATAGACAGCTCTTCATCGGAGAGAAACAAGCTTGCTTCAACTGAGGTCATAATCTGGACGTTCCCTCGAAAGATCTATCTTGATCCTCGTCTGAAATTGGTGTTTCCTACCAGTACTGCACAATAACGGAAAATCCTAAAGCTCCAATCAGTTAGCGGGGATTCCCTATTGTTGATAGCAGGCAGTCAGTATTGTTGCTAGCAGGGAGTCAGTATTGTTGCTAGCAGGGAGTCAGCATTGTTGCTAGCAGGGAGTCAGTATTGTTGCTAGCAGGCAGTCAGTATTGTTGCTAGCAGGTAGGCAGTATTGTTGCTAGCAGGCAATCAGTATTGTTACTAAGTTAAATAAGGTAGTGACCACAAGTGGTCGAAAGGATTGTCAGAGCCTGAACATGTTGGAACGTTCTTAGTAAACATACTAAAAATAGAGAGAGGGGAGCTTAGACAACAGGGCTGCAAATAAGATTTATTTCTTGTATCTCACCGGGATACCACATTAAAATATCTGGTATCCCGACTACAAAGTTGGTATCCCGGAAAGGTGCTATAAATTTTAATAAATGCCATAAAACTATTAATAATAATGACACAAAAATTTCAAAGGGATTAAATTTGTACGATATTTATAGGTAGGTATTAATAACCAGATAACCAAAACTTTCATAAGAGTAACAATAATTACGATAATACAGTACATGATTATGTGAAATTAAGTATATGTTAAGGTATATAATTAATATGTATCGTGAATCTCGAGGTAAGTCTTTACTAGTAAAATATAAAGTAAATAATTTATTTTGTCAGATTCCTCTGGCAAAAGAAGGTCTACGACATCCTTATCTGTCTGGACTACACTTGTTTTCCTGTGGTTTGTACGTGATTTTCCCTTCAAAAAGTGTAGAATTGATAATGTTGTCTCGAAATCATCAATTTTGCTGCCATTTATATATATCCGCAGCTGATGAGACAAATTTTCTGCTGTCAAGGAGTTTCGGTTATCTGTTTTAACTTGTTTCATTGAGAAGAAACCTCTTTTGCAATCGCTG
>JAUYWI010125550.1:0-10109 GCA_034780595.1 Parotoplana pacifica | reverse complement strand
TGTTTTGCATTTTTAATATTTTACATTTTTCATTTCTGACTGGATTGTTTTATGGTTTACGAATTTTGGATTTCGGAATTACTAGATGGTATTTTCAATCACCGAGCTTGACTGGCCATCTTATCATGCTTCAGCTTGGTTGTAGAACAAGATGCACACGATTACATAGTTTTGATTTGATCTTGAAGGGATGTTGTTTTTATGTTGAAGCCGTATTGATATCTTTTAACACATCTTTTGGTTGGATTACATTCATTTCTATGATGTTAATACTGTCGAAGGCTTGACTGATTTTATTTTTTTTTTTTTTTGTTTTCTGCCGTAAAGATTTATTCTACATATTGAATAATTCAATATTTCCATACGACGTTTTAAGGCATTTTTATACGACTATTTAATAAAACTTTTTCTTTAAACTATTCTGAATACCATTTATTCAATTTAGCTTTTTTATTTTCAGGAATAATGTTTATAAATGACTTTCATATACGACTCTCCTATAAGACTTTCTCACCGACAACCAAATGGAATAGATATAAAACACATAATTTCAAAGTGTTTTTTTACCCTATGACGTCATCAGATCTTAGTTGGGTCATTTACCTGTCGATTGTTTCCTGGATCGGGAGTTTACATGTTTAGTTGCAAGAGGGTGAAAATAGTTCAATTCAGCTGCCATTTCTGGGAGATTGTTAGCATTTTTGAACTATAAAAGATCAGTTGGCTAGATTTTTTTGAGAATCAGAACTCTTAGAATTATTATTAGGACGTGGATTTTTGTGTTTTCTAACTTTTCACAACGCGTAAACTTTGAATCAGACTAGGCTTGTTTGTATGGGATGGCAAACAAACCAACAGACATTAGAGAACGACGACTGGATGCGTACACAGTTTTTGAGCGGGATAGTTCAACTTATATACAATTCAAATACTTACAAATTATACATAATACACAAAGCCTTGGGAGACCCGGTCAAGTTAATCCAAACAAGACGACTTTTAGATTGTGCTTTGGCTTCGTTTTTCGCCTGATCTGACAACACACACAGAGTCCATCTCGGTTCATTACGTCCAATTATTGTCGGTAAGTCTCCCGTGGTAGTCCAGCAAATATCTTTCCCATACATACAACATATACTAGCACCTAGTGGTCGCCACAAAATGTCGTAAATCGATCGTTTATACTCTCAAATTTTATTGATTAAAATCAACACCGTTTTTATCAAGTACACTTTTTTATATTTTATGGAAGGCTAATATCTCTGGCATCACCAACTCTTTGACCGAACCTACCCGTTAAATGGACAGGACTCTTTGTAAATTAGTCTAGAGAATTATCTTGAAATCTAGATACGCCATTTTGACTGTGGGGGGAGTGAATGTATGTATAAACTATAGTGATGCGATTAGAGACGCCCAGACTGGTCGCTTTATATGTGTAATATTTAATCTCAGCATCGTATCGGCGATCTTGTTCGAACCAAGTTAGACGTGTTAGCCTTTTGTCCTCCTTTTTCAGCAGAAAAAACAACAACAACAACAGCAGCAGCAGCAACTGTACGGAATGTGGCCAAAGTAAAATATCTCCTATTGATAAGTTGTGTAGGTATAAAAATATCATATACATATTATATTTTTCGTAGTTTCATCTTTGAAACTAAATCCCTGGGGTCCCCGCAATTGTATGTATAATTGTATTTTTCGATGAAATGTCTTTGAAACGCTCCCTCACTGCACAATAACAACACAGCGCCTCGCGTCAAACAAACGAGATTTAAACGTCGACATGAAAATGACTCTACGTTCACTTTGTGGAGGGGTTTATTTATTCATTTTTTACTCGTTTTCAGCCCATTCTTTTGGATATATTATTTGTTGTTTGTTGTATATGTATGTATGTATGTATGTGAGGAGGAGATAAAAGAGTTAGCCTTGCCTGGCTTGGCTTGGCCAGGAAGCCCCGGTTCGTGTGTGTCATCGGCTCACTGGTCAAATCGGGGGAAGTTGGTCGGACACGACAGCCAACTGATTGTGATAAAAACGGTTGACGCTCTCAGGCGCAAAACTGTTCACCTAAAATTATAATTTCTTAACAGACATACAATACAAAAATAATAATGGACAAGGATTTTAAAAATTTATACAAACATTATACTATTATGAGTTTCCACTGATCATCGTACTACTTCTATAAGTAGTATATATTATTAGAAAACTACAAACACAAACTCTCTAGAGGATCCTCGGCATCTAATAAGTTGTCTGATTAGCCATCAAACCGAGTAGCAAACTAAGAAATGCTTTCTTGTCGAAAAAATGGGAAATGACTTCCTCTTGTTTTAATTTTCGTGTTATAAATATTGACAACAGTTTATATTTAAAATGACTGTTTTTCTGCTTGGCTGACCCTCCCCCAAGTCAGATCGCACACTCAGTTTGCCGTCACTTGAGCGAACAAATAACTTTCAATTTAAGATAAAATAAAATACAATGAAGTATAATATTGTTAATATTTAAAGAATTAAGTTGAAGGTTATTTATGATGCCTTCATATTATCGGTAATGTCGGTAACTATTAATTCTATTCCGAATAAAACAATATTGCCTGATAGATCCAAAACAAAAATCGATGAAGACCTGCGCTAGGGCCTGATGAGGTCATCAGATGCAAATAAAAACTGATGACCGAGGTGAAACACCTCACCAAAATCATATTGATTTATTTTATGGACTGCTAAATTAATTAATTATCTATGTATATTACGTCATTTCAAATCGATAAACCCCACAAATGTCTCTGTTCCTTTAGATTAGCTAGTTCCCTTTCAAGTGTTATGGGACATGGGACATGGACATTTCTCCAACTAAAACATAATTTGGCTACAACATCCATATTTTCACGTTAATTCTCCTAACAAAAAACGATGTTATTGTGTTGTGGAAATCAGTAAAAGTTTTGCTATTAATAAAAATCTTGATGTCAAAATATTTATGGCCAAATAATTATTAGATTAAATATCTATACGTCTAAATAATACCGATCTAATGAACCCGATAGCGTGACCAACGGAGAGCAATTTATTAAAACAATCATTAACAATTAATAGTCAGTTGGTGAATTGTGGCAGCTCTGGCAAAAAAAGTTTTTTTAGCATTAAATGATGTTAGTTAAAAGACAAAGTATATTATGATTTTTAGTTATTGTTTATTTGTTTAAAACTTATCTAACATGATTAGGTATTTGGCGTATTATTTAATATGAATAAATAATGCGATTTATTGGTTTCCTTTTTGCCTTTAATTTACCTATTGTAATCATAAATAAGACATTAATTAGATAAGTAACAAAAGCAATGATGTTGATGATTTGCCATCCTCCTCTCTGAAAACAAATGTCCTTCTATACAACAACGCGTCCTGCATACCACAATATAATATTTAATGAAAAGTTAAATCAGAAATCGTCCACAGTCACCAACTGGCGTATCACAGAATTCATGACTCCCATGAATTATCTTCTAAAACTTAATTAATTTTTATTTATTACGATTTCTTTGAACATTATACCAACAAAAATGCATTTCGCCAGTAATTGTTGACCAACTGGATACGATAGGATGTTACCCATACTTCCACCTTTTCTTGTGTAAGTTAATATCTCCCAAAAACGATTTTCGACTTTTTGTAATGTCCGTCTATAGACCAAGTATATGGGAAGGACTGTTTTTAATTAAAGTTATGTGATTTATACCTATAACTTACATAAATGTTTAATGATCTGATACTCTCTACGGGGAGCATATACCCAGCCCGAAGTATAAGCAGTCAGTATATGTTTGAGTGTATTTTAATGTTGCAGTTAGCTCTGACAAAAAGGAGAGCCAAATACCAGTTGATTCGATTATATCATACGAGTTGCAAAATCAAAGTTTTGCAGACTGAACATAAAACTTAGAGCAAGTAAAAATTAGCAACAGTTTAGGATTTCGCGCAAAGACATTGTTGGCCCCCACCCAAAAAAGTCTGAAAGTGCGTAACATTTTACATAGACCCGGTATTTCTTTTGAATAAAATGGCAAGATGTGCTTATTTATCCTACCAAATTTTAACAAAGATTGTGAATAAAATATTAATATCTTTTTTTGGAAGGGGCAGATTCAAAATAAAGATTTTACGCTTTATAGAGCTTAATCAAACTGATATTAATAAAAAAAGTTCATTTGACGATTTCTATTGGACATAGCAACTATAAGACTGTTTTATTAATTGCTGTTAAATTAATGAAGCAACTTCAAACCAAACTTGATAGCAATTTTCCAGATCAGAAAGTGGGTACAAAATAGTTTTTAATAATTAGGAAACATTAGCCGACCATTTTAGATAAATCTTGTTTGGGAGTGTGGTGACCGCAAAATCAAGTGTCCCAATATCTACTTCTTCATTCTTGGAAGCGAGGTCACCTCAATCAAGTGTCCCAATATCTAGTTCTTCCTTCTTGGAAGCGTGGTCACCTCAATCAAGTGTCCCAATATCTAGTTCCTCCTTCTTGGAAGCTTGGTCACCTCAAACAAGTGTCCCAATATCTACTTCTTCATTCTTAGAAGCGTGGTTACCTCAATCAAGTGTCCCAATATCTAGTTCTTCCTTCTTGGAAGCGTGGTCACCTCAATCTTTGCCATCAAATTAGTAAACTTTCATAAAATGGTGACTGTACATCCAATATGATATTTGCCAGAAGCCTAGAAGTTATTCAATTTCAACTTTGTTTTCAAAGAAATAATAACATTTGTGGTCGGTATGTCATTGAGAAAGAAGTATTTAAACTTTTTTTTATTTAATGAATTTTGTCATCTTTATCTATCTATGTTTTAAAAAAGAAAGAAAATCAAAAGTATCAGTCAAAATGGTTGGTTCTATTATCGGTTTAAATTTGTACTCCTCATTTAGATATTAATTAAATAGCAGGTAAGTTACACTTTTTGAAATAGAACATTTGAATTCTACGTTGTGATGTTTTACTAATATAATTATAGGTGTCAGTATATCCTGTTTTATATTAATCAGACGCGTCTAACGCTGGTGGTTCTCATGTTTAATAAGTTGTTTCTGCTAAAATGACTTCAATTTGGGGGCGATAAACATTATTAGCTAATATATTAAAAAATATTTTATTAATTTAAATATATCTGATGGTATAGATTGTGTCAGGCTGACTAGCTGCTGATGAAGTTGTTATAGTTTGTGTTTTGGGAAGCTAGCTAATTAACTGAATATCTATCCTGTGATTATTATATGCATAACTGAGTAATGGGGGATAGCATTCATGATAATGTAAATATTATAGATGTGACTTGAAAATTACCAGTTGGGAAAAGTGCCTTGTTATAAATATACGAAAAAAACACTGAATGTTTTCCCTCATAATAGACCAAAACGGTATCATAGTATTCTTAGCAAGACAAACAAGCCGCTCTATTAAAAGTAGGGGGAGTATAGCCTTGAAGTCTAGTAAAACAACACTCTCACTGGAGAGGAGAGGGGAAAACTTTTGTTGTTTTGTTCTGCTTTTGCTTGTCATAGCGCTAATAAGCTTTTTGATCACGCAATTTTTCCGGATTGGCGTTTAGTCTCCCAGTACAGGTATTGCACACTCAGACAGTGCATTATAATAAGGATTAAATAATAAACGAAAGTTTAACAAACATTACCTACTACATATAATATGTAGAAGCTGGATATTAAAAAAATAAAATACAAACTCGAGTCGCTCATGCAAAAATATCAAGTTAGAATAATTTTTAGCATTGGATAACTTTTTGTTCAGAGTTGTTTGCAACGGGATAGCTGTTATAAATTTAAATTTGAAAATGTTTTAAACGGGTAGGTGTATATATTCCGAAATCAAAAGAAAATACCAGATTAATTCATGAAATAGCCTTTAAGTTTTATAATGTTATATTTTGTATAGACAGTTCTATAATGATTTTGTATATATTTTATAAACTATTTGACAATATCCATTTTTTAAAAGACAAACTTTAATTAAATCTATTATGAGAATGTTAACAGATAATCGACAGCATCTATTTGCAAAGGATTGGATTACCTTTTCAGTAGCTGAGGGCGATATGAACGTTGAAATATCTTATAGACATACATAACAATATGATGCTATAAATTGCTTTCCTTTTTCATCTGATATATTTGAAATCCGAACAATATGACATTTTATGGCAACATATTTCGTTAAAAAGTGCATCTAAGTATTTCAGTTTGCCAGTTCAGAAATCCTTTTCTGTAAAACATTGTCTATTTCGAATATACCAAATTTGATACATTAATTCGATTCATAGTTCGATCAGTTGTTTGTTAACATACTTTGTGGAATTTTTATATGCATCAAAAATGATTCCTAATTTAATACAGTACTTAAAAAATGAGACCATACAATTTATGTGAGTTCAACTCACCTACCTCGGTCACATTGCACGCTAGGATACCAAGAAATTTGTTATGACCGGAGAGAGAGTCACGGTAGACTCAAAACTCAATGAACTGATCACGATCAAAAAAGGTCAACAAAAGGATAATTACCAACTTGCAACCATCAGGCTCGAAATCTATCATCTTTTAAAGGAAAGTGATGGAGAATAGAAAAGATGATGTCATTCTCAACCAGGGAGACGACTATCAGCCAACTCAGAGCCAATCGTGGCCCTCTCACCAATCAATTCATAGACAAAATTTAAAGTAGAGATGATTCACTTTCAAGTGAAAGAAGATGCGGACACCTCATCTGTTCATGTCCGAAATGGACAACTCAGAAACGCAGGATTTTTGGTACTCCGCAAGGGCCCTCTCGTCTCCTTAATCTGCAACATAGAAAGGTCCTGGACTTCCATATGACCCGGTCCCAACATAACAACAAGACTGCTTCTCGCTCTACCCATCTACAAATATTCAGCCTCCAGATTGGCAGGGTCATAGATATTGAGCTTCCAGATTGATATGGTCATAGATATTGAGCTTCCAGATTGACATGGTCATAGATATTGAGCTTCCAGATTGATATGGTCATAGATATTGAGCTTCCAGATTGATATGGTCATAGATATTCAGCCTCCAGATTGACATGGTCATAGATATTCAGCCTCCAGAGTGACATGGTCATAGATATTCAGCCTCCAGATTTACATGGTCATAGATATTCAGCCTCCAGAGTGACATGGTCATAGTAATTGAGCCTCAGATTGACTGACCATAGATATTGAGCCTCAGATTGACTGACCATAGATATTGAGCCTCAGATTGACTGACCATAGATATTGATCCTCAGATTGACTGACCATAGATACTGACCCAAAATATTGCAGACCAACTAGTTTGTCCAGCCCAGAGTTGCGTACTGAACACTTATCTGCCATCCAATCAACTAAATCGGCACAGCATTTCGCTTTCTCTTTGTGTCCTCTCAATATAATTTTCAAAAAAGTTTAAACTCATAATTAGAATTTATAAACTGTTCACAACAAAAAACTATTGCAGTTAATGTGTCATGCTCATATTTTTAACCGAATATCGCTGGTTTTGATTGAAATATGCGCATGTTAGGCATAGACAATATTTTGACAGTGACACGCATGCGCACAGAGTAAACTGATCGAAACTGTCTATGCTGAAACGCTGAGCTGCTCCAAGTGTCTAAATGAATGATTTACGCTTATTATTTCAACAGTTTAATAATTCTGACAGTTCTAGGTGATTGTTATTTATATGTAGCATCCAAGAAGGAGAGATACACAACTCTCAAATAATTAAATTGAATTTGTTGCATTAAACTAATATCGGGATTTTACATTTGGTGCTCGGATCTGGAAAACGTGCTACTGAACTGATAATACAATTTCTTTATAAAGATCAGAGAGATAACAATTCTTAGAAAACACAAAGGGCAATTCAAATGTTTAGAAAATTTAAAAAAAATCGATACTTGCTGGGTCATAGCGAGCTGTTTTATGACGCATCAGGTGAGCGCAAGCGTGACTTCCCTGATTGTTCTTGCAACATCCTCCTTCCTTGCTGGATACAACCCTCTAACTAAAACGAAAGTGACCAACAACCCGCGAAGTATTAGGCTGTTCAAATGCAATGAATGACCTTTATGGTGGAGAGGTCTAGTCCATCAATTTGGTCAGTTCCGTTGTTGGTGTGTTTTTCTGCCCACTCGGAGGGTGTGCATCAGACTTGACTGTACCCGGACGTTGTATGTCAACTGTATAAATTATACATACTGGGAAAATATACTACTCCCAATCTTTAATAAGTAGTACATACCCACCGAAAGAGGATGTGGAAATGTAATCTAATTAACAAGTACTAATAATTTAGTCTCCAAAAAAGTGAATAGAATTTACAAATAAATATGTATTTAAATACATTCCATTGTATACTTAGCTAACATTAAATTATGTATTTCATCTTGAAATGGGTTAGGTAAGTGCCAGTCAAAAAGGCCAATAAATATAGCGGTTCTAATTGACTTCTAAACAGCGAAAATGTTCTTTACCACATCCGGACTGGCCTTTTTGTTGAAAGATTGCGTGATTGAGCAATTCATCCACTTATTTCAGTTGAGAGTTGAAATACTACTTTACAAATATGTCGGTATCTAATTAACGGCGCTAATATTACAATATTAAATTCAACTGCAGTGAGTTTTAATAGGTATATGCACGGAGAACCAACGAAATCACATATTAAACCATAGAAATTGCTGGGGGGGGGGGGTGAAAGTCAAGCGAAAACAACAACAATAGATAGATGCATGGCAGTAGGTAGGTAGTGAAATGGACGCTGCAAATAATTGACTTGGGGAGAGAATCAAACAGGTGCTGTCAGCTGGAGGCTGGAGGTTGAATACTTAGTAAGTATGACTTTTTTGTTGGACTTACAAAAAAGACAAAAAGCACAAACGGTGGGGAATTATAAATCTCCAATTTGTAGAGGCTATTGTGAAATATCTACGTGTCTTTCAAGTTGATAAGAATCTGATTCTTTTATTCAAAGACAATTGAATCTGGGGGAAGATTTAAATCACATAAATTATCATTAATACTCATAATATATTACTTACTTGCACAATTTATATAGCTTTTGTTGGCCTCATATTAATTAATTTTATCTGCCACATGATTGACGCAACGCTTGTTGCTGCTCACAGAACTCATATCAATTAATTTTAAATATTGTTTTGTTTTAATTGAGCACAATATTTTTTTTTAAATCCTGTGTTTTATTTTATTAACCTTGCAGAGAGATAATTGTGCGCCTACTCTGTAAAATTACGAAATTATACAACTACCGTTTAGTTTCATCCTTACGCTAACAAATTGGGGGGGAATTTTAGTTTTTGGCTGATGACTTTTACCATTTTCACATTTTACTAGCAACCAAATGTCACGGGGAGTTAGACATTTTTTGATTTCCCCGTGATGATGTTGACAATGGCATTATTATTTAATCAATCAACAACAAAACAGATTTGAAAAAATATATAAATTTGTTTATGTTTGTACAAAACATATTTGTCTGTACTCCTACCAAATTGTCTATGTAACTAAATCACAGTTTTTCTTTCACTTGTCAACTATCTGATCAATTTTTAATTCTTCTGGACACTGAATACCGTATTGTAGATGATCAGCAAAAAAGAAATCATCAATATTCCACCAAGAGGAGTTCAATCAATCAGTTTCACATGAAGGATTTGCAAATTGTGTCTCTGCCAACCAATGCAGCCGCTGGTACCATCCAAATGTAATTCCATGGCCATCAATAATACACAATATGTAGACCATGACGACGGCAGTTGAAATGTTCACTTATACTATTTGGTACAACATGGAAGACTATTTTGTATTTTGATATGACCAGTTTTGGACTAGTAGATTTTATCTAAATTGTCCGAAGAAAAATTTGTTGGAAAGCCTGTCTTCTTATTAAAATGTGTTTAAGAGCATAATAAAAAACGGGAATACTTTGATAAAAATATACTACTTATCTATACTACTCGCAAATGATAGCCCAGGACAGCTGTTTCGGCCTTGTTG
>JAUYWI010125539.1:0-10109 GCA_034780595.1 Parotoplana pacifica | reverse complement strand
TGGCCATATTTTTTATAATTTCCAGGTGGCCTTTCGGCCACATTTACTTGTGCAGCCGGCCACCCATGGCCGGAAAAAAAACAGTTTCCGGAACACTGTTATGTACACTAAATTTCAGTCTAATTGGACACAAAATATACAATCTAGAAATGTCAAAGACACAGTATCGATTTTTAAAATGATAATTCTTTTCATTAGACAATTATTTATGGGGAGTATGTTAGTTTAGAGGGGTGATAGCCCTACCGAAGTGTACCAGGTGGTAGTAGGTAAAAAGGACTCACACAGTTCCATCATGAAATTCCTTGATTTTTCTAGCGCTGTCCAATGGATAACGAAAATCGCCTGTACACAGAACAGTGAACATTGCACTTTCCAATAAAAACCTAAAAAATGTAGTTTACTTCTAGATTTAAAATGTCACCCATAGGTAGGTATTTGCTATTTAAACCACAGAGTAAGTAAACAGTTCATACAAATTGAAAATGAATAAAACAAGCAAATTAAATTGCGACAAGAAAACCATCTATTGAGCATAAATAAAGAAGAAATGCTTTTTAAACTCTGATACATATCAATTAACTGTTGAGAGATGGTAGGGGTGAAAGCAACTACTTTCTCTCCAGTTTCAGTGTAACTCGTGTTTTGCATAGAGAAAAAAATCAGTGACAAAAATTATTATTTTATAAATTCAATATGAAGTAAGTTCAATTCTCTCTCCACGAGGTTACCAAAAAAAATAGTTTGTAATTTAAAACAAATTGTGGGGCAGAATTATTTGGTTCTATAAACAAGGGTTTGACATATGTATACGTACTATTAATTATTTTTTTAATATTCCATTCTAAAATATATTTAATGATCTATCAGACACAAAAAGTACTGTATTTGGCTACTTACATCACAGATCCTAAACAATGGCCTGCCTGAATAAGAGTTACATCCAGTGCATACTCCTAGCAAAAAAAGTAGAATACTATAATTAGTATCTGTATTAAAAATAAAAGCAAAATTTGTACCATACCTAACTTATTTTGCTGCTTATGACGTGCATCATGAAATCATCATTTAAACTAAAGTTACTATACTTACAAAAAATATTCATTAAACATTTTTATTATAAAATTTAAATTTAAAAGAATACTAGTCACAAAATTGATCTATTTATAGAAAATCAATTGCTCACATGTATAAATAAAATTATTTTATTGGCTATATTTAATAATAGTAAATAAGATATGTATAACTGTCATTGAAAACTAATATTACTACATACATATTTACCTATATATAAATATTCATAGACATTTTCATTGCTAAATTAAAATTTTAAAGAATCACACGAAATATCTAAAAAATGGCAATTTTTAGTTTTATGGAAAATTTAGTTTACCTCAGATGGACTATAGGAAGAATTAATAGTCAAAGAACATTTTTCTTTGCATGGAAGAGCAAATATCTAAAAATTAGAAGTCAAAATAACAAGTTAAGAAGTGGCTAAATGAAGAAACACTGAGATCCATAAACAACCAATTCAATTTTTCAATAAAAATATAGTATCATTTAGTAATTAAAGCATTTCCATTAGTTTGGATTTAGTAAAAATAAATAAAGACATGTTATCAAGCATTTTTTTAAAATAGTAGATCCCTGTTTCTACATGTGCAGTAGATACTATGGTGGGGTGGTCATACCCCTAGGATTTAATCCTTCCCGTGGATGGATTGGGCTGAAATTTGGTACATAGGTACCTTGGAAAGATATATCGACAGAAAAAAATCTATAAAAAACTCTGAGATCATGGTGTTCCGCCCTACTACGATCTCTAACTTCTCCAAGGATGGTGACGTTAATCAACCCAGGCCCCAACTCAAAATGCTTCAATACAACTCTCTAAAAGACAATCTACCAAATGGACATAGAAGAAACCAACTTCCATTCCCAAACCGCTACTCCCAAGCTCAAAAGATACTATCCTGCAAAAAAGAAAAGACCTTCAACACCCAAGGGAGCATCACTTTCTACATTCGTGAAGGTTGTGACTGGTGCGTTGAAAATTCTGCTGTCATTCCAAACTGTCCTATCATCGAACAAGCCTATATCAGTCTGACCAACCAAACCAAAATGTCAAAAGACACCATCTCAATGTTTATGTTCCTCCCACTAGGAACAGACACTCGACCTTGGAGATATCAATATTCAGTTCAATTGGCTTCCTCAACAATGTCACCTGGATCATTGTTGGAGATTTTAACTGCCATACCAACTCTTGGATCCAGAAAGGAAAGAAGATGTGCTTGACCAAACTCTAGAAGACTAGATTGATGCTAGCGAAATGTTTATCCTTAACTATAGCTATAGAGACAAAGACACCAGTTCCACAAATATCTCCTTGACAGCTTCCAACTTCAACGACCACATTAAATGGGAAACCAGAAAAAGCATCGGCAGTCATAACCTCGCTATTATCATCATTGTGGATGATGATATTAATAAAAAGCACAAACAACTACCAAAAGATCCACAAAACCAACAGGGTAAAATTTAAGCAAACTCTTAAAGAGGAGGCAAATTGGATACAGAACACTCCGTCTAACATCAAAGAAGCAGAAGGCTTACTCGTGCCCTTCAATTTACCGTCAACAAACATGTGCCTAAAAGCAAACCTAAACCCTGATGGAATAAAGACATTGAGAAGGCGATAAAAATTAGAAATAATGCAGAACGTAAGGTTAACCGAAGGGAATAAATCCATAAAATCTGGCTGGAAAGTGCTTCAAAAGTTAGGAAATTTATTAGATCTAAAGAACATTGGAGAACCTTTGCTAATGAATTAGATACTGATACTGAATCGGCAAAATTTATTAGAACTCTCAGAGGCATGAATTCATAAAGCAAGCCTGGTATGGTATCTGTGACTATCTATTGCAAGAAAACAACAACACCTGTTTCCATTGATTGCAAAGCCAACTCTTCGCGAAGAAATATGTTGATGTTTCCAAAATTGAAGAGACATAATCTGGAATTGTAAAGTCAAAAAAGGTTGTAACAATTGAATGTGTAACCATTCCGGCATGTGCTGCGATTTCTCCGCTTATTAAATAAAAAAAGCCATTTCAGATCTCCCTTTAAAGTTGCAGGACCAGACCTTTGGCATAATACTTGAAGAAATGTTGATATCACCAGAAATATCAATAACTTCAACTGGTCATCTAAGGAGACTACGAGAAACTTGAAAACTGCGGAGATCATATCGATTCTAGGATATAGACCCTTCCAATGGAAATCTTACCGCCCGGTCAGCCTGACCTCTTACCTTGGTAAACTCATGGAATGAGCTGTGAAAATGCCTCTTTTAAATTTCTTTAAAAAAAATAACCTTCTAAACATCAACCAAGCTGGCTTTAGAATCTGTTTCAGCACTGAACATCAAATCGCAGAGTTAGCTCAGTCTACCTTTGACAACCTTCAAAATAAACATCGTAGTATCCCCACCCAGGTCACTTCAACAATGATTATGAACAGCTGTGGCGTATGGGACTCTTCTACAAGATGATGGTTAAACTTGGCATCCATGCCTGCATCATTCTGTGAATTAATTTTTTTTTCAATAATCATACCGCCAGAGTCAAATTTGGATAAGTTAGTAGGAAGCCCATTATTATGAAAGAAGGTATCCTCAAGATTCTGTCATTGCCCCACTTTTTGTGGTTGATCTTCATCAACGATATTGATAAAAACTAGGAAGATAATCATATGAAATCGCTGACGATACAGATACTGTAGCCAGTGGGACAACTATCAAGATGGCCGAAGAAAAAAACGCAGAGAATGTTCGACCAACTTGGAGTCTGTAGTAACAATTCGTAAGTCTAAGTGAGAGCAGAGAAAACTTGCAACATGATTGCCACTCTGGACTCCAGAGAAGTTAAAGAAAATCCAACTGAAGTCTCAAATTTAACAACACAGAACTTCACAGAGAAGACAAGCGGATAAAGCCAAGAAGACAAATTCGAGAATTAACATCCTTAGTCTTTCTGGCAAGAATTGGGGTCTATCTAACAAGACTATTGGCTTCGGTGTTTGGGCACCTTTCTAACCAATAGTCACATCGATATACTCGACATCACTGAAAGGAGAGTTGAGCATATCATCACTGGTTGTATGGCTACGATTACGATCTCCAAGCTCAAAGAAGTATCAGGCCTTGTACCTACCAACCTTCGAATCAAGAGACTAGCCGCCGGGAACACCAAACGTTTTCAAGACAAGCAACCTCTAAAATCCATTGCTTTAATTCTATTACAAACAGACTCAATGGTGGCAAGAACAACATAAGCGAGTTGGAAAGATGTTACTAAGGAAACTGGTATCTATGATTCTCCAACTGAAGCCTGGAGACATTTTCATACTTTCAATGATCGCCTTAATTCTACCTGCCATAAGAGTGATTCCAATCTTCCCAAACTTATATGTAGAATAAAATCTTTACTGCAGCAAACATTCAAAATAAGAAATAAAATCGGTCAAACTTTCGACAGTACTAATGAATGTAATCCAACCAAAAATGTGTAAAAATATAATTATGGCTTCAACATAAAAACAACATCCTTTCAAGATCAAATCAATGATAGAGATATTCAGATCTGGACCAAAAGATAGGTTAAGAACAACAAACTTGGAGGTGGTGGTGTGCGTATTAATGACCATGATAATTTTGCTAAACATATGGGCCTCTTTAATTCTAGGTATCAAGCAGAAATGAAAGCTATCATTCTAGCTCTTAACAATATCAAGAACCTCGCTTGGGCCAAAGCCAATATCTTTACTGATTCTAGCATTATGAGGGCCCTGCTAAGCAAACTGACAAGACAGGCGAAGATATCAGCCATCACAACAAAATTATTAATTTCCAGTGGATCCTTTCACATTGCTGTGTGGCCAGAAATGAGAAGGTTGATGCTCTTGCTGAGAAAGGTGCTGATGTGGACCAATCGAAATCACCCATTCCTCTGGACGCTGCCAGAATCACTCTCAAAGTCAAATTCAATAAAGGTCGCAAATCACAAATCAATAACAGTTCTCAAAGAGGCTTCCAATCTACTTTGTGACAAATGTAAAGAAGACCATGCCCTGCTCTCTATCATAAATGTAAGGACTCTATTGGCTACCCGGCCAATGTCGCTGATGCCACAAGGAAACCAGATAAACTTTTACAATTGCTGACTCTCACCACTTTATCACTTGTTCCATATAGCCTAATTTACCAACCAAGGCGAGTGGACTAAAGTTTGACCAATTTGTTTCAAATTTGGTATGTAGGTTAACTAGTCATTCAATAATACAGATCAATAAATATCTTTTTGAAAAATTATTGATTATCTATTTTTGGGGGGCAAAAAATGATTATTTTGGCCAAAATCACTTAAATGGCTCTAAAATCCAAACAAAACATCCTATCTTGCTCAAATTAAAAATTTAGAGGTCCAGAAAACTAGGGCAGGTCCATACATGATTTTTAAAAACATGAATTTAGTCACATATAAATGGCTCTGTTTGATTTAAAATTGTTTATTATTTCTAGTGGTTTCATGCCCTAAAATTGAATTTCAAAGTGATTTTTTTATGATTGACCAGTCTGGTCCCAAATCAATGGGCCTCAAATACTGACTTAGAATAAAGCTCAGGCATTATTAATTAAATTTCAATTTTTTATGATCTAAATATATAGGATTTTCATATAAGGGTACAGACACTAAAAATGAATTTTCAGCATTGGTTAGACTCAGATAAGGAACAAATTTCAGAAATTTCAAGAAAATTGATTCAAGACTATATAATTCAAAAAATAAAAATTATTGTTTTTTGGCTCACAGGTTGCAACCTGGTCACAGAAATCAATATTTGCATGACAATTTGTTGAATGGATTCTGAATTTCAAGTAAAGCAATTAATCCATTTTTGGCAAATTGGAAATACCTAGGGAGGTGGCTGATACCTATGAAGACTTAAAGAAAATATTAAAACAGTTTTTTGTATATAAAAATATATTACTTAAACTACTGTATTTGTAAGCAAAAGTTATTATTATAGACATTCAAATAATATTCAAAATTACCAGTTGCTTATTGAGAAAACCATAGTCTGTTCTATTATTAATAAGAAGTTGCTTAGTAATAGATGAACAATATAATTTGTAATCATTTCTATCCTTAAGTTTTTCAATGCCTTGTACATGATCTATAAAGTAAAATAAATAGATAATCAAATATTATTATTATAAGTTTCACAAAAACATGTCATTTCAAAAAGAATATACACTAAATGACATATAGTTTGCAACAATAATAAAAATAACTAGATTAACATTGTACTTATACTGAATAGTATAATTTTAAAAAAAAACTCATTTGACATTAATATTGAATTTGCAAAACAAATTTCTATTAGCATTCAATGCTAGCTTAATGAAGTCAGTCAGCAGTTCAATGTTTACAGTCAAAGATACCTAAGACAGTTATCTATGTTTTAGTATCATTGATTTTCTGAAAAGTTGACATTTATTGGCCTCAAATTAATTTTAATTGTTGAATATACAGCACTAATTTGACTGGTTAATATACATTCAAAATTTAAAAAATAATTTCAAACCAATTAAAATCAACTTTTCAGAAAATCAATGATCCAATTTGATTTTCACAATTTACAATTGTAGTCAAATACAGCCCCCACCCACTATCTAACTGCATGTTAAGTAAGTGTTTTATAAAGATTGTCACATTAAACAACTTTTTGAAAGAAGCAGCCATTTCAAATCTGAAACCTAATGGTCTGGAAGAATATTCTAAAAGTGAAATATCTGTGATAAACCAACTTCAATTTTTCTTTTTCAAAGGTTTTTTTCTATTTGCTTTACTTTGAGGAAAAGGTTTTACAAAAATAAAAGTCTCCAAAGAAAATGAAGTGAGTTTATCACAAATCTTTTACTTTTGAAATATTCTTTCAGATTTGAAATGGCTACTTCTTCCCAAAAGTTAATAAAACACTTACTTAACCAGCAATTAGATAGCGGGAGGGGCAGCATTATTAATTGGTGTGGCTGTATAGTTTTGCCACAAAATTTAGGCCATTTAGTATATTTTATAAATAGACATGGCAACTTTTATCAATCATTTTTTCTGCATAGTATTTTGTGATGAATAGAGATCTCCAAATATGTAAAGAATGGATTCATTAATAGAGATACAGAAACTGAGAAATCTCTGCAAAAATTACAATTAGAATTGAGACAGACATTGAGACAGACAAAACTAGAAGAACTATTCACTTTGTTTGTTTTTTTACTTCTAATACAAATAATAAATATTCACATTATCTAGATCACATTGAGACATGAACTAGTCACATACAAATAGCTAATTTAGAAAATATACTAGCCTTCTCCACCCAATATAATCCAACATGAGGTGCTGCAACTCCCTTTTCTTGTGGCTTCATTAACTTTGTCAATCCAATGCTCATCTGCCTTCAGATATACTTCTCAATGCTGTCATCTTTCTTCTTCATTATGTTCCCAAAAAACAATAACTTCTGTTTGATGTAATGAGCAGACAGCAGTGTTGGCATTCCTACTGCTTTGTTAGACCATTTTGCTATTCAGGAAATTCTAAAAAATTTTCTCCTTGCAAACATCTCTAAGGCATCAATTTTTCTTCTGTCATCTTTTTTAAAAGTCCACATCTCTGCAACATAAGTCACAACAGAAAAGACCATAGCCTTAACAAGCCAAATTGTTTTTACATCCCTTTCTTTCCCGGCTTTAATCAGGTTGTTCATAGCTGCTCTTGCAAGAATGATTCTCCTTTTCATTTCATTGCTATCAGTGCCCAAAGGAAAGTAAAATTGGACAGCATAAATTTTGGCCAGAAGAGATGAGTAAAGTACACACTTTCAAGGACAACAGTGGGTGCTTATCAAAGAACCTATTTTGAAGCTAGTTTCTACTCATCATAAAATGTTAAGGTTCATAATATATTGCATAAGAATGCATCCATTCAGAAAAAGTAGATACTAATTCACTTGCTGTCAATACAATAGAATTGATTAATTTAGTAATGTAGATTAGATTAGAATAGTATAAGAGGGACCACTATCATTGACTATGAATCATTCTGGACCATTCAGAACCTGATCTTGTCTTCTCTAATGTTGCTAAAAGTTACTTTATTCAAAAGAAGTTATCTAATAGATAGACAAACAAACAAACAAGCAGACAGACAAACAGATATATTTATTAATTGATTTTTTGAGATAGACAGACATTGACTTCTATACAGAACACATCTCTCAGTCTACTTATCTATCTAAATTATTTAGAGCCTGTCAATATTCATCATTTACATAGTGTTTCCCATAGAGTAAATATACCTACATAGAGTATCCACTCACACATTTTGAATGTATGCACCAGTGATAATACAACCACTGACTAATATTGATATGCAGAATTCAAATCTATAATTAATTTCTCACTAAAATTTTGTCTTGATATATTTCGGGTTAGGTACTACTTTATGTGACACCTAAGAAAAAGTAGTATGCAAAAAATTAAAAGTATTTTTAGAATATACATAACTATTTGAATTTTAAACCTTTGAAAGATAAAAATTTCATATAAAACTGTATAAAATTTGATACAAACACAATTATTTTTTCAGTAAAAAAACAATTACTATAAAACCAAAAACAAATTTGATAAAAATTTATGGTTACTAAATGCACAAAATAAATAACAAAACACATCATAAATCTATAATTTATACAATTAGAATCAAATGAAAGCAGAAGTGTATAAACAGACATTAGTTACAAAATCTATCTACATAATCATTATTTGAATTTGTTGCTTCTAAAAAATAAATAGTATAATTGACTGTATAAAATGGTAATAAAAGAAACAAATTTACATAACTTTTTGAATTTTTGTAATTAAAATTATATATTACTTTTCTGTGACACTCTATGCAAATTTATAAAATAAACTCTATGTAATGTTACTCTATGGTGTTTCCTTTTCAATATTATAATGTATGAAATAGTCAATAAATAATACATTTTAGGCCATAAAAGAAAGATAGTAAACTAAACAAAAGGAATAATTAATAATGTCAGTATTATACATTATATATTATTATATGTCTAACATAATCCAATCAATCATTATATATTATAAACAAATTATATTATTGACTGAGTGCCAATCCACTCACTGTATATTTTGATTTATTGTGATATAATTATTACTAGGTACTAACTAACTGACTAACAAACAAATCAGTTTAATATATTTGATTTATTAATTCTGGTGTACATTAATTGTATTGTTTTTAACTTTTTTGTTTTGTAAGTACTGATTATTTTTCTTATACCTTTACCCTAAGAAAATTCCATATTTAGGATAAAAGGTTATACTATAAGTACATCCCATAAGAGGGCAAAATAATCTATAGAAAGGCTACAAAGTATTGTTTCTTTTAAAAAAGTGGTTATAGATTATAGAGTTATTTGACAGCTTTCACATAGAAAATAATTAAATTAAAAAATAAAACTATAGAAAAATTAATATTCAAATCAAAATAATACTAATCAGTGGTTGAAATAAGGATTTTGGTAACACTTGCCTGGTTTAAATTTTCTACTTGCCCAAAATAAAATCACTTGCCTAATGTTAAATCAACAAAAGAAGTATAAAAAAGTAAAACAATAGAAACATATACTATAGTAACACAATACATAGTAGTAATATAGTAACACATAGTTGATATATAGAAAAAATACTAGTTTAGTCACTATGATCCACATTGTCACTGTCACTACTACTACTATACACTAAAACATGGCAATACCATCTTCAGTGACAAAGCCAAAGTCAAGCAACTCATCAAACAGTATCAAAAAGAAGGTAACATAACCACACATGACAAACTCAGAGACAGAGCCATTAGAAGAAACCTGAAGAACAACATCAGGTTTCTTCTAATGGATCTGTCTCTGAGTTTGTCATGCATGGTTATGTTACCGTTTTGATACTGTTTGATTAGAAACCTGAA
>JAUYWI010125528.1:0-10110 GCA_034780595.1 Parotoplana pacifica | reverse complement strand
CGGCCAATTTCTCCAATTAACTTTATAATGTGTGTACGGTACATCAAATGGGTTACTTTGCAGGTCAGTGGCTGATTGTGTTGATGCAATACCAACTCTTTAGTGTACCCTTAAGTTGCTAATGTGTCGGCCAAAACGATTCACAAAGCAACCAAAAATATTTTAGAAAAATGTGTACTACTTAGAAGTAGTCTATGTTTAACTTATTTTTGTGAGTTGTATTTCTGGTTATTTTCACAAGTTGGATTGTTTTTTTGACGTGGAGTATGCCATTGGGTCTGACACCGACCCAGTAAACGGGCCATTTGATTAGCAATGTGATGACAGTCATGATGAGCCAGTGCAGATAACGCTTAAGTTACATTTTGTACAAAAAATATCCTTTAAAAGTGGAATAAGGGAGCCACCGAAAATGTCGAGGAAACATTTAACGATTAGTACAGACGAAATGAGTCAAAAGTTTTACGACATTTGGTAAAAATGATTTAAATCACATTTAAAATAGTTTGTATTAATATAGAAATTGTAATAAAGTACACCACTACATGCTAGTAATGTTGTACATGACATCTAAATATATTTTACTAAATGACGCAGATATTCGACTCACCCTGCCTGTACATTTGTCAAATAAAACCTTAATAAAAATATCAATGACACGCATAGTATACATAATGTAATTTTTGTCAATGAATTATTTTTACTTAGTATTCTGTTTTGGATTCTTTAGTCCTCTGTATCTTTTATGCTAGGGTCTTTACTAACTGTAAATCGAAACTCCTTTAATCCATTTTAGGCGAGTTATTCTCGGTTTCAAAGGCGAGGGAGGAAGAGAAGTTTCAACGGTTTTGATACCTCACATATTAAAAATCGCGCCCCCCCCCCAAATTTAAAGAAATCCTAGAAATCATCCAATTTAAAAAAAACGTATTTTACATGTCGTCTAATTCAGAGTTCAGAAAATTGCTGGCTGTGCGTGGTTCTATTAAGGAAAATATTTGTCAAACTTATAAACCACTGGTCAAAATAACCGCACCACGCACGCAGCGAACCGTAGGTACATTATGTTAAATGAAGATTATGACCACTTTGTCCAATAAGTCAGCATTTTAAATGTGAACACTGCCAACAACTCTACCCCATTCTGACACATTAAAAGGTTTTTTCGACAATTTTCTGTCGGGATTTACGCGTCGTATTAACAACGTCAACATTCAATAGTTCGATGTTGCAGTCAAGCAATACAGATTCTGTTTAGTAGGATTCTTGGCTTTATAATCCTGAATATTGTTGCGTCTTTTGTTTCTTATCGTTAAATAAAAAATCTTTTATAAAGCTGCTCTCATTTCTAAGTATATATGTAATAGGCTTTTCTACTTCCTCAACTGAATTAAAGTAAATGCTATCATCCTCAATTTCAGATGACGGTGAGTTTGAATGGTGTACAATGGAATCGTAGGAGCAGTTTGGAATAGAGTTCTTTCTACGCACAAAACTAGAATTTTTCTTAGGCTGCATTATGGGCATAAAACTAATCTCTTTCGTTTTAGTTTTATACTGAGGTACGCTTGCTCTGAATTTTGACAGATGCTTATTAACATCAGGTAAGCCCCTTTTCGTTGATTTAGTCACCCTAGTACTGCTGTAAACAATCGGCATTGCTTTACATACAACCGGAAATTTAAAATAATCATAAATCCAAAGATTTATAACATTTAATAATTTTTGCATTGAAAACTAATAGTCATAGAATTTGGGGGTAGCAATTAAACTAGAGATGAAGTACCTACTTATATAACCCGGATGGGCTTGGCAAACATAGAATTCTGCTCGGCCCCCCATGGGATATTTATTTTTTTCTCTTTGATTGCATCGTCTAAAATGTTTAAAAACAAATTTTAATTTATATTATTCAAATGAAATAGGTATTTTGATTCCGAAAAAAATAAATTATACTTCCAATCCCATTCAAAAGAATCAATTAATTTTTATTCACCAGCAAAGCCACTACGAGACCCGGTTTTGACCTTTTTGGGTTATTAAGAGTAAAATTACAATTAAAAGAACGGGTTAGTCATAAATAAAACAAATTTACGTGTTTTATTATGAATAATATTGGATGGATAGTAAATTATAAATATGTTTAGAATTAAAAATGGAATGTAAATTAATCTGTTTAACATTTTTGTTTTTAAAATGTATTTTAGAAATAATATATTTGTTTTTTATATTATCAAATCTAGAATAAAATGCCAAAAATATATTAACAAAAGAAATATCATAGCTACCTATAATATTTTGACACATTCCTTTTAATATGTGTTTAGGTAAATAGTAAAGCTTTGTAACTAAACTAGGTATGGACAATAAATGCAATCGTAAATTAATTCAAACAATTATAGACTATAATTACGATTATGTTTCTTTCTAACATGACCATATCGTACATTAGGCTGTGAATGAGTAAACTAAGGAGTGTTTTTAGCATTCAGTAAATTAAAATCAAATTTAGACAACTGACCAAATCCTCTAACATCATCATAATACATACTAAAAGGAATAATGGTCATTAGTGTCTTCATCCAAAAGTTTTCAAACAGAAGAGGTTTATGTCTACAGACGTTTTTTATAGTCATCTTCTTTAGAAATATAATAATCAATAGTCCCTGGGACAGTTTATATAAGTGCCAAGGTTTATTGAAATCAGCTAATGTTTGAGTACCATTTTTGGTGAAAGAAGAATTTATTTTAGAAAAAGGCTAAATTTAAGCGTTTATAGTTCAAAACCAACTATGAAGTTAACACAACAAAGATCAGTCTACAGTGCGAATTTGTTTGTTCCAGCGTTTCAAATGTACAATATACAAGATACAAGATAAAGTGTAGTCCATTCTCAGAAGTCTTATAATACTCTGGCAAGGCAAGCTGGCTCATAGAGCAAGCGCCTTAATGCCATAGGCCTCGATAGTTGGATTAAATATCAGTGCGACTAAGAAACAATACGACATATTGAAAGGGACGACTATATCCCTACGACAATTTGAATACCACTTTTTAAACTTTACGATTAACAAATATGTCGACTGCTTTACTACAACCAATTTAATCAAACGACTTTTTCAGTGAGACCTTTTAGTTTTCCAATACAACTAACTAAATTCACCACAAAACGTTTTTCTGACTTTTTACTATGAACTCCACATTTGTATGTCACACAGTTTCCATAAGATGGCTAACGTCCTGTCCCACCAAATTCCCAAAATGTCTGCTACCACCATATCCAAAATTTGTTTCCCAAACTAACCAAAAACACTAGAGAAGAGACGCAGTTTTAGAAAATAAGTAAATTAAAAATAAACAAATATGAGATACAGAAATTAAACAAAAAGGTTACATCTTGTTCTGTTGAAAAATCAGTTTCATTTATCACAATGTGGAACGGCCAATTTCTCCAATTAACTTTATAATGTGTGTACGGTACATCAAATGGGTTACTTTGCAGGTCAGTGGCTGATTATGTTGATGCAATACCAACTCTTTAGTGTACCCCTAAGGTTGGTACAATGTCGGCCAAAACGAATCACAATGAATCACTTGTACTTTGTATGACTATCAGTGGTCGTATTTTGTTTGGTATTAAAGTTTTAGATAGATTCTTTAGCCGTCCTGGGTCTTTGGTAACTAACTGTAAATCGAAACTTCCTTAATGCCATTTTAGGCGAGTTATTCTCGGCTGCAAAGGCGAGGGAGGAAGAGAAGTTTCAACGGATTTGATACCTCACATATTAGAAATCGCCCCCCCAAAAAAATTTTTTTTTGAAGAAATCCTAGAAATCATCCAATTTTTTTACTCATCGTCTAATTTAGAGTTCAGAAAATTGCTGTGGTTTGTCAAACTTATAAACCACTGGTAAAAATAACCGTACCACGCAGCGAACTGTAGGTACATTAGGTATGTTGGACGAAGATTGTGAAGATTATGACCACTTCGTCCAATGAATCAGAATTTTAAATGGGAAATATTTGAAGAATTTTTTTTTTTAAATGCTCCTTTCTTTCTTTCACCAATTTTTAAATTCGATGAACTTAACATTTTATATGATGTACCTATATTGAATAAATTTTTTTATAGAAAACACAATTCAAAATTACATAAAACGTGTCTATCACAGCTGTTCACTTTCATAATATTCTGACAGCCAAAGCGCATTTTGCCTTTGGCGTATATTGTTCATGTTCCGGCCCATTAGTCCATCATTTTAAAATCATCTGCTCACACTCTGTCAGCCTAGAGATCTTTTGGCGTGGGCGTATTTTTAGAATGGCCGACATTGCACATGTTAGTCAGTTAATATCTCAAAACTAAACAGCATCACGAGCTAGTGGGAATATGCGTCTTATCTACAAGAAGAACATATTGTCATGGGAAACACTGTGTGACCTTATGACGTCAGAGACAATATATACAGCTAATACATCTTTTGACCAATATTTAATTGAAGAATTGTTACCTCGTGGTGCTAGGTCAGAGCCTAGGTGGTCCATTTTAGTCAGAAGCGAGGGAAAATAACATTAATATAAATCAAGACATAAATGGAAACATTGGCTTCCATGTAAATATAATTTGAAAGCTGTAATATCTCGTGACAACAATATTTAAGTAAAACAATAGCTGCTAATTGTTCTCAGAACCAGTATAGCTGTTTTGTGGGACTTGCAAAGCCTTAGAGGAAGCTTGTCAACCCAATGAGATGGAATTAAAAAGAAATAAAAGATGAGTTATTGAGCTGATTGGAGGCAGATGCTGGCTTTGTAGATCTCTCAAGGTGGCCCAGATTGGCTCTAACAGCTACTTTGACCGGTCCTTCAAGCCAGCATGTGGCTCCAATCACACTTTTGATTGGTATTCATTATTTTAAACCAATTGTAATGGGTTACCAAGCTTATGGTGTCATATATTAGCCTCCAGGACCTGGCATAAAGCTCTGAAACGCCTTGGGCAAGCTAGCCGGCACTGTGAAGTGTAATTAACGAATACAACATTGCTTGGGGTAACATGTTGGCTTTTTTGGAATTGTCAAATAGCTCCACATTTGGTCTCAGAGCTACTCTGAGCTGCTACTTTGAGAGCTACCTTGAAGCCATTCGAGTGATCCTTAAAGCCAAAATCTATTTTTGATTCTAAAAACAATTTGCATTCTTTAAGTTCCATTTTAAAGGGGTTTTCAAGCTTTACTTAAGGCGTTGTAAGTCCCAAAAGATGCCTATACTGCTTTGAGATCTAGTGGAAACTATTTTACCACAGAAAAACTATTTCCACTTATGTCTGAATTTATTTTTACACTATTTTCCCACGCTTCTGGCTAAAATTTGTCAATGACGTCATAACTTGACCCATGTGACCTTTAAAATAAGTTTGTCTTGTAGATCGGGTACATATTCCTATTGGCTTGTAACTACATTAATGAGGGCTTAACTGCTTGGTTTTAGATATATTATGTAAATATCGGCCATTTTGAAAATACACCTACGCAAAAATGCTCAAGGCCGACAGAGTGTGAGCAGGTGACTTTAAAATGGTGATCATATGGGGAATATATTTAACTCATAAAAAATATACGCTAAAACAAAATGGACTCTTAGAATTTTTCCTCAAAAAAAGATTTTTGTGACTTCTATGGTCATGTTATAACACTTGTGAAATATCAAATCCGGTGATAGATCTTTTGACAGTTGGATCCTGGACTAACTGGACTAATACTAAAATGTCCTTTTTAAGTGGGATGGTCTAAACGCACAAAATATCAATCACCAATTCTTAGTACTGGCGGTTCATCTAGTTTAGTTACATCCCTAAGATTTTCACTCTTTAAAGGTTTGGATTTAGCACCAAATCTTTTACGGTTCAAATATTTATATTCATCACAAATGCTTTCGCTATTCAAATTCAATTCCACCCAGAACTCAGTTGAATCACATACAGACTGCATCGACTCAGTCTCCAACCCATTTTCAAGGGTTAGATTGTTGTGAACCTTACTGTCTTCGTGAACATGACTGCCTTTGCCCTGTAAAAGCTCACTAACTACAACACACGACTGGTTAGTTGCTATATTTATTTCGTTGTTATTATCAGATTCAGCAGAAACTACAACATTCTTGTTAATGAATTTTGTTTCACTTGGTTTATGTTTTTGGATAATTATTTTATCAACAATGGATAATGTGGAGTTCTGAATACTAGAAGGTTTTTCTGATGATTTACTCGTGGACAAGAGACCTTCACTACTTTCCGCAGTAGTTTTTGATTCAGGTTTTTGAGATAATTTGTTCGTTGAACTGAAAACTCCACTAGTTTCCATAGTAGATTCTGATTCAGGATTTTGGATAATTATTGTATCAACAATGTCTAATGTGCAGTGAATACTGGCTGGTTTTTCTGATGATTTACTCATTGAACAGACAACTTCACTAATTTCTGCAGTAGATTTTGATTCAGGTTTTTGCATACTGTTCTCAACATCTTCTATTATAGAGCTGTGAATACTAGCTGGTTTTTGAGATGATTTACTCGTTGAACAGACAACTTCACTAATTTCCGCAGCAGATCTTGATTCAGGTTTTGGAGACAATGCACTGATCGACCAGACACCTTCACTAATTTCTGTATTAGATTGTGATTCAGGATTTTGCATACTATTTTCAACATTTTTTAATATGGAGCTGTGAATGCTAACAGGTTTTTGAGATAATTTACACGTTGAACAGACAACTTCACCAATTTTCGGTGTAGATTTTGGTTCAGGTTTCCTCATATTATTTGCACCATTTTTTACTCGTCCCAATTCCGACACAGTAACATGTTTTTTGGACGATTTTTTGTCGGCGGGTATACGCGTCGTATTAACAACCTCAACAACTGCTGCTGATGGTGGTGGTGCAGTTTTGCACATATCAGACCTACCAGATTGGCGCCTTGTGCCAACAACTTCAACACTAATTGGATTTGGTGCTTCACTTTCGTATGTACATTTTGTATCATTAATTTCAATAGATTGCAATGAATATTTATGGCCGACATCATGAATACTGGGCCTTGATTTGTGTAGGTTGCTGCCAGTGGCAACAGGTTTACCCGATTTTGTCTTGACGCTGCCCGTAGTTGTAGTACAAATTGGCTTGACCAATTCTGGTTGGGGTCTGGATTCAGGTTTCGTCTTATTAGCTGCTGATGTGGATTTGGCTAAGCCCGTGACATGTTTATTAGGGGCATTTTCTATTGAGGTTGACACCGAATCTGGTTTATTTGTAGGTTCACAAGTAATTATTGTAACACCATTTTCATTTGATAGTTTGATGTCGCAGTCAAGGAATACCGATTCTGATTTAAGTTTATTATGTTTACTCGGATTGGTCCGTTTACAATCCTGGATATTGTTGAAATATACTAGTGGGTGCGTCTTTTGTTTCTTAACGTCCATTAAAAAATCTTTAATATTGCTGCTCCCATTTTGAAGTATAAATGTAATAGGTTGATCTGGCTCCTCTACTGTATCATTAAATTCATTGCCATCATCCTCAATGTCAGATGATCGTATGCTTGAACGGTGCAAATTGGAAACGTCTGAGCAGTTTGGAATACATTTCTTTTGAAGCACTAGACTAGATTTTTTCATAGGTTCCATTATGGGCATACTACTAAGCTCTTTCTTTTTAGTTTCATATTGAGGTACACTTGCTCTGAAATTTGAAAGATGCTCAGTAACATCAGGTAAGCCCCTGTTCTTTAATTTATTCACTTTGGTACTGCTGTAAATAACCGGCATTGCTTTACAACCGGAATGTTAAAAAAAAGCATAAAACCAAAGATTTATAACATTTAATAATTTTTGCATTCAAAACTATAGTCATAGAATTTGGGGGCAGCAATTAAACTAGAGATAAAGTATATAACTAACTCATCATCAGGTAGCAGGCCCTGAATGGGCTTGGCTGACTCTATACTGCCAGGTTTTCTCTCATATGTCAATCTATTGATAGAACCAATGCGGCAGTAGCATCGACTCTTTGATGTTGGTCCACCTGCTTATTCTTTGTCTTCCTTTATTGCATTTTTCATCAATGATGACCTTCTTTCTTTAACGTTCTCAAAATAGTTCTGTCTTTACCCATCGCTTGTTGAATCCACTCATTAGTTCGGTGCTCGATGTAAGCAATCTTGAGTCGCCTATAGCACCGCATCTCAAAAGCTTCCATCCTCCGAATGTCAATCTTCCGCAGCGCCCATCTTTCACTGCCATACAAAACCTTGAGTCATGAGAGTAACATTTTGTATTTCCAAATGACTTTGAGATTCAAAAGTGTGCTTCTTCGCTTAGTCACGGGGAAACATAGATGTCTGCTCGGCTCCCAGGTCTGTAATCTTTTGATAACAAATTGTGCCCGTCTGTGAAGTTGGTTTCTATATCTTTCTTGTTGTCTCTTTACCAGCCAAACGAAGTGTGAAACAACGCATTGAAATCAATGTTAATTGTCTCTAACGTTAATAATTATTAAGGATCAGTCAGTTCTTTTGTTTTGTTCGGCTCATCACTTCACACTCATTGAGTCCACAGTTTAGTTTGTTGCCTTGGAATCCGTAGTAATGTCTAAATTAGTTATTAGTGAACCAATTTGATGCCTTCTTCGATGGGGTTACTGTTCTCTTTCTACAGAGCACTGCTCGTGTAGATGGAAGGTGATCTCTCAATTCAGAGATGCCCGGTTTTAACCTGACACTTTCATTTTTATTCCAGAACTATCTGTCACATCAGTTGAGTATGTACCTATAATGAAACATTTTATTTTTCTGTTACTTTAACCCAAAAACTGTAACAAATAAAATTCATTACACATTGTAACAGACCCCTTTAATAGCTAGTGGTAAAAGACCACATATAACATCAGAAAATTAACATTAAAATATAGATACAGAATCTATTTAAGTAAGATGATCAACTTAAAATAAATAATGATGACAAATCAATCTAATATACTCATTATCTTTGAACACTGTACATTGTTCTTTAATTTTAAATAATTTACACGACGCATTGAACTTAGATGAGATGGTACAAAGTATTTAAACTTTTTATCATTTCGTTCTTTAGTTTTTCTTGATTTATCTGCTTTTCCGAATGGGGAGCAAAATGGCTGGTTGGACAACGCTGAGTTGTTAACACTAACTTCGCCGTCATCATAATAAGCACTTGGAACTACGTTCAACATGACCACCCCGTTCTTGCCTTTTAGTTTTGGCATATGTTTGCCTCGCTTACTCTGCTGTTGCTGTCTCAATTTGGCATTGTCGACTGTTTCTTTGCCGAAACGGCACTCTAACATCTCCTCGTGTATATCTGGTATGTACCGCGGGCCATCTTTATGAAGTCCGGTTTTGAAAACAAGGGGCATTTTGTCTAGGACGTAAAAAAAACAACAAGCCGTGCTTTTTTTAATTAATGCGTTTTTAAAAAACTGATGATTTTACAGACCAGTAAAGTTTGTTATCTATGACAAAAGGCGAGTCAGCTCATGAGTCTATGGTTGTGGACTAGTACTGGATCGCAAAATCTTCAGTGTAGTAATCACAGAGTAATAATTATTCAGACGTCCCTCTCACCATTTTTGAAATGAAACAGGGTTGAGACAAGTATCAAATTGGGTGTAAATTAATTGGCGAGATATAAATCTGAAATATCTTATAAACATTTTAAGGTAGATATGGTCCCTCTTCAGCAACATGACCCGTAATAATGCAGTAGCTCTCGATCAGGTCCGTGTTGGCAAGCTGAGGACCACCAAGGCCTTCCCTCCACAGCATCGGAAAGACCGACGACCCACCCAGACCGCACCAATTTCCACACTGAAGAAACCCTGGAACACATCTTGTTCTACTACCCTATCTATTACAGAGACCGTCCCAACACGCTGGAGTTGAAGGGGTATCGGGCCCAGGATTGGGCTGGAGACGGATGGGCTTTGTTGGAGGTGTGAGGAAGGTAGTGAGGACAATGGAGCATGTGTGGAGTTGTGAGGCGGGGAGGGCGAGCAAGCTTGAGCTAGGATTGGGGG
>JAUYWI010125527.1:0-20827 GCA_034780595.1 Parotoplana pacifica | reverse complement strand
ATTCAACTGTGTGTTCAACAAAAAGGCTGTCATGTTGAACACATTATGTAGTTAATTTATGTATGGGGACATTTTGTGGTTAATGTATATATGTTATATTATGTTTGTTATGTATTAATATTATAATAATATCATCAATAAATATTTTCTAATTTTTTCTATGATGCGCGACTTTGTGGACACCCTGTACAGTATGGAAATACAAAGCTCGATTAATACAATCAAGGAATTCAGTTAAAGAGATGATTTAAAGACCCTCTTGGATTTGGTGGGATCATACCTCATTAAAATACTATCTAAATCTCCCACCAAGTCCCTGTATACATGTAACATCGCCAAGCCGTTCAATCGGTCATGCGAGCATCTGTTACGAACCCATGTGCATATGTCTTCGCAATGCGCTAAATGATCTCTCACACGCTACGTGAAAAATAGTTTTAATATTTGTACAATGTTTGGATAAATGCCATGACACGTGAACATCAGTAGACTCCTTCTGGCATCTTGACTTCCACAGCTCAATCTCCGTCGTTAGGTTCTCTGGATATAGCAGATCATCCCGGAAAAACTCGACTATTTTCTGGCTAATGGAGACGTCCAGGTCGCTTAAATGCTCTGGGTGGAGATAGCCAGCAGCAACTGTAGTTTCGTATTTTGGTGGAAATTTGGACGCTAGAGAATGTTGCAAATGGTCCATGAAAGCAAAACAAACATTTATCCTATAATAGTCCCGAGTCGTACAGATTTTTATCATCTGTTCCGAAATTTGGCTTGTATTTTTGACTGGACATTGTTATTGGTTTAGATGGTGTAATATTAACCTCGGAAGCTAGTATCAATGTCTTCAGGTACAGTTAATCAAATTTGTCTTCAGTTCGCAGTTCACTAATTTTGTTATCACACCTTGTGCACTTTTGTATAGTTTCATAAGGTTGCAACTGTTTTTTAAAGAGTTAAACTAATAGGTATATCCCTGGTTAGGGTATGCCACCTTCTACAATAGAGAAACATACTATGTATGTTGTTATTTAACACAATATTAACGCCGGTAAATAGGTATCATTTCATAATATGTCTATTCGATATTTCTATTTTTGATTTGTTCTATAAAAAAAATAGGCGCTTTCTATATAAAATAGGCGCAGTAGCGTTCGTGTCAGACGAGGCAGCTTCCACCTGCCTCATAGCTAGTTACGTCCATGCCTATATAGTAATAGCAGAGGTGAAAAATAGTTATAGCGATGTATGTACACTCTCGATGGGGGTACCTTTGGTATTCTTGATCCCAGTTCAGCATAGCAGAGAGCATTCAGCAAGGCAGTGATACCCGCCATTAGATAGGACAGGAAGGCAGCAGGTCCAGCCTTATCTCTAATCACTGTTCCTGTCAGTACGTAGATACCTGAGCCGGCCATATTGCCTAGAACAAAACAAGGAAAACCTTTATATAACAAACATAGAAAATAGTTGTATGACAAGAAAACAACCTTTTTTACAGGAAACATCCATTTTCTACATATTATTATATAGCTAGCAAGTAATTAATTATGAATTAAAAAAAACACGATTTCATCTATAACACAACAAATAGATTTACATTTAGAACATATTATTTACAGATATCTGGCAGAAGAATATTTAGTTTTTCATTGTGGATATTATCTCTTATTTTATGTAGTATAAAAAACCGATAACCACATCAGGATTTGCATAGAAAATGGAATCATCATGCAAATAAGCAGTCGATATATAGGAAGAGGCAGCAAGCCAAACCCAGAGCCAGAGGGACGTGTGTTTGTGCAACATGGTTTCCGGCGACACATTATTCCCCGGCAGAAGCTTTTGTTCAAAGCAACATACGATATAACAGCGCTATCGTGATACCAACATCAACTATTCAATTTTCTTTTTGATAGCTGAAGTAAGAATTAAGATTATGGGAAGAGTGACTATTACATTGGCAAACAAACCGAATAACTCCTAAAAAATACATTTCTCTTTTTTTTTGAAAATATTAAAATACAATTTTAGTATTTGTTTAATATTATCTTATCTACATTTTGAATTAAAGACAATTACAAAATGTAGATAAGATATTAAACAAAAGTTGCCATGGACTGAAGAAGGGTTAAAAATCCTTTGTAGAAGCACATTTACAAAGAATTTAACGGTCATACCTCCATTGTCACACCTCCATGTATCCTTAGTCTATGGTCATATCTCTATCCATTCTCACTTTATCACTGAACATCTATGGCGACACTCCCATGTATCAATTATTCTATGGTCAAATATCTATGTATTCATGAATCCTTAGTATATGGTTGATCGATTATCGATGTATCTTTAATCCTCAGACTAAGATCTCACTTTAATATAAAAGCAAATAAACCACTTACCAATTCCCAGCAAAGTTAGGTCCAGTGTGCTCAGACAGCGTTTGAGAGGCGTATCCATGGAGTCCTTTTCTAGCTGCTTCGTCCTGGACAGAGTCTGCAGCAAGCTCTGTAATTTGCCTTGAATTGTCATGTTGACCGTCAGTGGCTATTTGGAAGATACTTCAATGAATTAAACCGCAAAATTGCACAACTCAAATAACGTTTGCACTAAACAGAGATTGGTGTTTGTTTTGTTCCACGCCTCTTGCAAGTTAATGTCAATCGAGGAAGTTCTCAATAAAATAAACGAAACCAACGTAAGTACATTTAGCCTCAACTCAACTCGACTCGATAATAAATAAAACAAGCCGCAAGGTTCATACCATCAAAACACGGCGGGAGGATTCGTAGGCGAGCGAGCAGCTAGCAACTCATTGATTTGATCACCAGATTGTTCCGTTGACAAAAAATCATGTGCTTGTTTCACTGATTTGAGACAGGGGTAGCGGTTGGCTGGTAAAGTGATATATGCATGCAGCTCGTCTTACCAAGACAGCCACTAAGAAATAATATGTAGTTCCTCGTCTTTTTTATTTTCTAAAATAAAAACAACTCTAATTCACTTAGAGATGCTGAGCACTAGAACAGTCTGTACAACACATAATAGTTTGCATATTTCCCAACTGTTTACCATCCATGCATGCGCTGATCTTGAAGAATTCGGGACTGGGAACAGAAAAAGCAAATGGTGTCAACGTGGAACAGAGATGGCCTGTAAAATTGGATGATGGAGGTGGATTTCAACCGAGCTTTTCTACTTTTCCGTTAGCTTCTAGAGGAGAAGAAAAGATCAATAGCTCTATTTCTTCGTCGTAGACTTGCCGGCTGGCGGCTGGCTCCTTCTCGCTCGTTCTCCAGGTATGGAGGTGCTAAATTTAAATAAATAGGAAAATATTAAAACAAACTAACCATGGACAACGCAGAGACAAAATAACAATAGAAATTTGAACTAATGATAGTACAACAATCTAGAAGTAGGCAGCCTGGCGTGTGTAGGCTGATTTGGCAACGGTGAACTGAATTGCCTGATGGGGTTGGGGAATACAAAGCGTTGTTCTCTAAGTAAACCACACACACACACCAGGCCATACAAGTCAGCATCTAGACGCAACTGAATCTGTTAAAATAACTAAATGATGTAACTATGTGCGTAGGATAACTGTTATAATGGCTATATGAAGTAAATACTGGAATTTCAATAAGACTCTATCTAGAAAGATAGCATACCTTGCAAACTACGGCATAAATGACGGCAAAATTCTTCTGATAAAACCAATACAGATTGCGGCTCTAAACTTTAAAGAGGCCTGAAAGTTTGCAGAAGAGGAGATACGTTAAATGAACTAAATCACTAAAAACAAATCGAAGTTATTGAAGACCAACTAAATAAGATTGGTCAATAAAGGCCTAAAGATGGTTTGCCCTCCCAAAACACATATGGTTAGCTGTGGTATTTAGGTTAGTATATGGACGAAATTTGGGCCAACGAAAGAATTCAAGATTGAGAAAGGAGTCAGACAGCAGGGTTGCATTTTGTCGCCATTACTCTTCAACGTTTAGACAGCGCGAATCATGAGGCAGGCTAATTCCTTACAATGCGAAGGAAGGTATTCAAATGGGTGGTTGTAAAATAAATAACCTCAGATACGCAGACGATACAACTCTTCACGCTGAATCTAAGCAGGACCTTCAAGCTCTTCTGTATAGAGTCAAAGAACACAGTCAAGCAGCAGGTCTTTATTTGAACGTGCAAAAGACAAAGGTGATGATTGTTTCAGCTGAGCAAGAAGACATGGTTTTTTATCTTGAAGGCGAAACAATGGAGGTAGTTGAACAATCAACTTCTTGGGAGCCCTCATCATTAGAGACAATGACACTTCAGTGGAAATAAATAGAAGCTTCCATATTGAGTATGAAAAAGATCTGGAATGATAAGATTGTTTCAATCCAAACTAAAACTAAACTGATTAGTGCTCTTTCCAGTAGTTCTTTGTGGTGCAGAAACATGGGCCATGAAGATTAAGAATAGAAGAAAAATTGATGCCTTTGAGATGTTGTGTTGGTGGAAATTGTTCAAAGAGACCTGGATTGTTCATCGGAAAAAATGTGTCCAAACCTGGGAGGCTCGTATTGTTCTTCAAAGTCTCAGATACTTTGGTCATATTGTTCGGAAGGATGAATGTCTGGAGAAAGACATGTTATCAAGATATACAGGAGCACGAAGGCAAGGAAGACCGTAAATTACCCGGATGGAAACAATCAAGAAATACTCATCAATGAACTTGACAGATGATAACGCTGGTTCGTGACCGTAGAAAATAGAACAAGCTCCTGCATGATATCACCAGGAACCGTCATCGGTTCGACCGCACAAGGTGATATGGCTCTAAATAGATACTATTAAGTAACTAGATATTTCAGTACCTAAATTAAATTATTTTTTAAGATTTAAGAGCTAATAAAATCGAAAAACTAAATGTATAATTTTAATCGTAGTTCAATAATATTCTTAAACTATAAATGTTTGCTCTAAAATCTTAAAGATAATTTATTTATGCACTGAATTACCTAGTTACTTAATAATATCTATTGGGAGCCATACCAACCCAAATACCACAGCTAACCATATCCCAATTATTTTTTTAAAAAATGAATTTGTTTTTTTGGAGAACTCACCATCTTTGAAAGCCTTTTTGGCCAATCTTAGTTCATTTAAATATTTGTTTTATTCATATATTTTAAACAAATAAATAACTTTTAGAAGAAAATCTGCTGGCACCATATATTAACAAAAACTGAAAAATTTAAAGTTTATCTTATAACTTGGAAAATGATGTATCTCACAAGCCATACTTCGTATTAAAGTAATTTTGTTGCAAACAGCATCTAATTTTACTCTTTTCATTATGCCAAGTTTCACTTACATCGGTGAAGTTTCGTGGTTGCTAGGCTATATCAACAAAACTAAAACGGATATTTATAGTCCCCTGGACACTATGTGCCAAATTTAATTTATCGGCGATGAAGAATATTTTTAATGGCTAACTTTGAGGATAAATAACTCGAAAACTGCCAAATCGATTTCTATGAAATTTGCACTTTGTTAACATAGTAAAGCTCAATCTAGAGTTTTAGATGTCCAAAATGTAGCCCATTTTCAGAAGTCCTATGTACTCAACTCTGGCGAGACAATCTAACTCGTAGAGCTATCGGCTTACTCCAATAGGTCGAGATTGTTAATGAGATCGCACCTCATTCAAAGAAGAAACATTGGAAATAAATCAAGTGATAAGGTAATCACTACCTAATGGCAGAGAGAAGCAAAACCATGATGGAGACCACCATACAAAGGGACTTCATAGCAGACAATAACTTCTTACCTACTGTTCAGCCTTTCACAACAAAAGACAAAGCATACTAACAAGTGACAAAAATGGCAGATTTGAAATCCAATGAGGAAGACCAATGGTGTAGAGGAAGACAAGCAAGCCAAAATATGCAACCTGTATGCTGCAGGAAAAACAACTTCAGTTGGCGAGCGAAGCGAGCACCTCACCAAGTCTAGCAGCTGGGTGGATATGCAAATCACGATACGTCACATTAAATGTTATTTAGTAAGTGATCCGATATTTCAGCTGCCTACATGACCTATATAGACTATGGGATAACAACACAGAAAAGGTATTGATAAAACTATGATAGAATGTGTTGATACAACAAAGCAACCACAAACTTTGGTACCCATTAAATATAAAAGCCTATTATCCACTAATTTGATGGGTGAGTACGCCCGCACGGTACAATCCATATGGCTTTAGTTATTAGAACAGTTAGCTGCAGTAAAGAACCAAATACTTTTTTGCAACTAAATGTAACTTTATAATGAACATACCTATAAAGAATATTTTTTCTTATTAATTGCATCTAAAAGGTTCTTAATTAAAGCTTGGGAACTCGATAAAATGAAATATCAGTAATAGTATGTATATGTGTGTTTAAGAATCTAGTATAATTAAATAAAACTTTGAAAGGTTTTATCATTAAATTAATGAATAATATCTATGGAATACCTACAGTACATATCTATCTATGTATAATAAACACTGTATATTAGAAAATTCATAATTACGGAAAGTACTCGTTCAGGCAGTTAATCACGCCATTCTTATAGTCTATGTATATTTTATTGTTTTTCCGTCCGCGATCCTTTTTTCTACCCAACACTTTATAAATGTTATTCAGCTCAAAAAAGGGTAACACCAAGAAAACTCAAATTAGGTGCAAATTATAGGAAATCCTTCAATGTGTTCAAAGCGATAAATATCATACGGTAAAAAAAACTCGTATTTTGCACAACTTAAGAAAACCCAGAGGCTTTTTCCGACGATTTTTGACGTAAAACTGAACAAAAACACTTTCTGATTACTCTACAGGATTCGCGCTGCGCCCACCCCACCAAATTCGACTACGGCGCATCTAATAAAAGAACAACCATGAAAATAGGTGTAGTAAAACATCCTCTAGGAATCGTTTAAAGTTGGGTGACAAGGCCTATCCGCATTTTTACGGGGCAATGCACAATTTGGACATGGGGTACTCTAAGGATCAAGCATGACACCTTTGCAACATCCGGTTAAATGAAACAGTTTTACATAGTAAAACAGCCACCAGTTACGACAGCCACCCGTCTAGTTTCCAGTTGAGCACGACAGTTACAGAATTTTAAAACACCAGAGTTAGTTATCATTTTAAATCAAAGCAATAAAGTTTATTGCCAGTAAATAAATTCATGGCAGCTTTAGGTATCAAAATGAATAATGTGTGCCAAATAGTACTGGTCTAGTTTCATTCTGTATTTCCGATTTCCATGGCCAATAGTACAATGAGACTAGGCTGCATAATAGACAAAAATAATGCAACACTTACCTAATTGGATTATAATGCTGTAAAGTATCACACAGCGGGGAAAATTAATTAAACTAAAGTCGTTAAACTGAACACAAGAAATTTTGAACAACTGAATTGCTGTAACTTCAAAACGCTAGCAAAATGTACATGTAGCTAACTTGTATGTAGGCTTTCAGGAGGTAGATATGCAAGTAAATTATATGTAGAATTATGTATAACGAAATCAGAAACACAGATAAGATAAGACAAACTTTTCACTAGTCTGAGTAGGTTCTTAGGAGTACCTCTTAGATAAAAATAGAAGATTGTATCTATTTGTAACGCTTTAAGTACATAAATAGGATATTCAAATCAATAGAGGAGTAGCCATAATATGTTGTCTTAATTCTAAAATATAATCAAAAAATGAATTTATCGAAGGAAGTGCGTCTGTAGCCAAATGGTAAATCTAAATCCAATGACATTTCAGTTGTACTACTTTGGATATAATACAGCCACGAATATCAAAACAAATGACTATATACTTTTCCCAGTTAATAGAAAAATTTCAACATACATAGTTTGGTGGGTAGGGAAAATGGAAACATTTAGAGAATTGAAGTTTTTGTTTCTCCTTTTCAAAAATATTACTCCGCAGTCTTTAACCCACCAGTTGGAGAGCAGAAATACAAATGCGAATATGTGTACACCTCAAATCAAGCCGAAATTTTATTGCTTGTCTTATTTTTATAAATTTGGTGAAAATGTCGCTGTATGTCTGCTAGATGAAGTAAAATTAGGCAATAAATGTGTGGCATCCAGGGGGATAAAAGAACAGAAACACAGATAGCAGTTTTGACAGAAAATATTTAATGCAAAACAATGCTTGTTAGTATAGTTATTATCAAGCTAAGAAATAGTAAAATATACATAAAATAAACAAACAAAGAAAACCGGATAATCACTGGTAACGTATTGTACAAGATAATACAACGATGGTTTCGAACACAACTTTGTTCTTTATCAAGAAAAAACTGAGTAGGTGTTCCCACAACTGATATAAGCAATTAAAATTAAAAACTAAAGACTGGAATAAATCTATAGTACTCCAAAGGCTAGAGATTTAAATAGAGGAGCGATCACAGAAGTGTTAGGATACAAGCAGCTAAATGGAGTGAATTATTGGGTACAAGTTCCAAAAGAAGAATAAACACGAATCTGTTAAAAACATAAAATTTAAATTTAAGCTGCAAGGGAGAAAAAAACAATAAAATAGTGGAAAGCAATAAATAAATAGACTGAGAAGAATAGAGTAGAGACAAAAAGTTGACATGAAATTTTATTTAGGTAGAAAATATTAAAAGGAATAAACGACAGAAAGTACTGATTATAATTTGAAGTTACGATTTGGTAAAAGTGAACGCCATGACTGATTAAAACCTAAACCGTCGTTAAAATTGATATTATTTTCTGTTTTTGAAATAACGAATGCCTCGTGGATCTTGCGCTGATGCCATTTGTCTTCTCTTCCTATCATCTCCAACGGCCGATGATTGTGCTCTAGTGCATGACGAACAAAGCCATTTCTTCCTTCGAATGTTGTTAAAGATTTTCTATGTTCTTCTTTCCGAGTTTTCGCTTTTCTACCAGTTTCGCAATCACCAAATTGAATTGAATAGATCATTCCTGTTTGTTCCATAACTCGGCTTTCTCACGAGGTTTGCAGGGTATATTTCGGAGAGTCATCGATCTACTGAACCATGTTTTTAGGCCAAGTCTGTTAGCTGTGAACTTGATATTGTCGCTAATCTTTGGAATGAAAGGAATGATGAGAGCACATGTTTCTTCTGCCGGAGTATCCCTGCGGGACGGAGAAGTGATACGTTGTGATTATCCAATTTTCTTCGTTTATTTGTAATTCTGTCACAGAAGTTTACCAATATACATAATATAATCTGTACATCTGAAATATATTTTAACATTATTAACAACCAAGATTAAATAAATGCATTTGATTTAATGATTGAGTAATAGGGACTTTTGTAAATAAACAGAATGATATTTCCTGACAATCGTAAGCTTTGAATGGAATTAAAAAACCGTCCCCCAAGAATCTCCAACTTTAGTGACACTGTCAATTGTCCAGTCCACAGACTATACATTATTGGTCTCTTGTTCCAATGTCTGCACCACAGGATAGGCATTGTAGACATTTGACAGACAATGTTCCTGGAGATATTCATGGCCCTTCTCCAGATAGTCCTCTCTCGTTATGCACAAATCATTAAAGTTGTCCAGATTGGCCAATAGACGTCCTCCGTGCCAGGAGCCCAGACGAGGTTCCGCTGAAACAAAGTTAAACACTCATCAAAAACCAGAGACTGAAAACCTAGTGACCATTGCGCAAAGAAACCGAACGCTTCGCACAAATCTCACCATCTTTCACATAAAATGAAAGTGAAGAAAATTATTAATAAAAATGCATTTCCCCCCAAATCTCCTAATGTCATTTGAACCTTTACAATTCGATTTTTATGCGCAAAATAGGCGGAGTCGAAGCTCTATATAATATCTTTACTCTGTGCTAGTTGACCTAGTAATCTTAGATGAAACCGGCTAAATATTTGATCAGCATCCATCTAAGCAAGCTGACTGATTGCAAACATAACATTCACTGGCGGCGATATAAATTAAAAAATCAATTCAATTTAATCTTTTAGAATAAGCAATGTGAAACTCCAACCAGCCAGCAATATCATCTTAACCTCAACCAGTTTAAAATAGCGTTATCAATGAATTTATTTAAAAGTTCCATTGCCACAACAAACAGAAGAAGAGGCAATTATTCCACCGGCAAATTTGCTATCATGTTTTCAGCTAAACAATTATTTACTCCATTCTGCCATTCAACCACCAGCATGCTGCAATGGTGGATCGAAATCAAACATAAAACCAAACTAGCAATTCACTTTTCCTGAGCAGCACAAATTCTTGCTGGATACCAACATGACTCGAGTACATAAAAATAGCGCGGTACCAGGCATTCTGAAAGACATGCCTGATCATTTGGATAATTGGTCTGATAAAAACAACAAGTTTGGTAGAGCTCCCTTGTTAACCACAACGTCGTGCAAGGCAGGCAATCATAACATTCATTTCTTTGAGATGGAAATCAATATCGCATATCTTCTTTTTTATATACAAAGAGGTAAATACAAAGACAATTAACTTTATTCCATTCTCCCAGTAAAACTCAATTAATTTTAAACACCCTTCTTTCAATGTAACAGCCCTTAGAGAAATAGTTTGCTGAGCTATTAAGTTATTTATAAAGTTCTTCCACAATTAAATATTACCAAGGTTGTTTATTAGTACATGAAAATAACATTGAATTTTCCTCTTTTCTCCTTGGCAAGCCTTGTGATTGACAACTAACAAAATTGAGGAATTTTAATATCAAACAAATTAAGAATCAGACAATCAACATTATAAAGTCCATACAAAACGTAATGCTGTGATAGGAAGATCGGCAGATATGAATATTCAAGAATGATGAAGTAAAGTAAACCAGTCTTGTTATTTAACATTAAAGTTTTCGTTTCTTGCTAATGCTTTCGATTCTGGCATCCACTTTGGCAGTTCTTTCAGCTGTGATGTCAATCATTGCAGATTAAACTGAAATTTCCAGCTTATCCGACCTCTGAACAGCTGTGGATAGTCTGGCACTGGCCACCAGCAACAAGTATTTGATGAACTTTTCTTTGTAGCCAGTGACAACTTCTCCTTTTCCAAATCAGTCAGCTCTGAATGTTGGCGCTTTTGGTCTAATCAGTTGAGCATGTGCTTTGTATCTCTCACTCTCAAGAACAGAAACTCTGTATTTCAGGATGACTCACTGAATCGATGAGGGATCACCACCACCAGATATAATTGCATGCTTGACAGTACAAACTCCAATGATCGTCGATAGTCCATGTTTGTCACAAGTTGCTCATTCAAACTGAAGCCTCGTTCAGGGTCAACATTTCCATGTAAAAACACCATTGAGCATTTCGCAAATTTTGGGAAAGACAGGAAAGCAAAGAAAATTGATTGCATCTTGAATAGATGAAACTGATGCCCGATAGATATCTAAGTTTTCTGTTTGTGGGGAGGAAATCGTCAGAAATAGGCTGTTCAGTTGATTAAAAGACTCCATTTGTCTTTGAGTGTGTCATGATCTGTCTAACTGAGCAAGTTGGAAATCCTTTTCGATAATATTGTGAATGATGAGACTGGATTGTGGCCAAAACTGATAATCTGGGTGTAGTACCTGAATATCTTTGAGAATTACGTTGCCCAAAAGTATTGAGCCATCGTTGTGAATAAGTTCAAAATGTCATTCTTGAAATGCTTGCGACTTTGGGATTCTGGAGATTCCTTTGAGAGTCTTTCATGTCTTCTTGCTTTATGAGACAATTAAGAAGCTTGGTTTGTAGATCCATGCAATACATGTAGCAGAAGCTTTTTAGATTGAAATTGAAGAAGAAAATCATCCCACAAGAAAACATTTGTCTTTAGAAAATGCATGTACATCAGAGACCAACGTGATTTCAAGAATGATTGAATCTTTTATACTTGGATGTCTCTGGAACTCTTTTTATCTATTTCAGACTATTAGGAAGTCAAACTGCTTAATGTAGACATCAAGTACAGTTGCCAATGTTGTCTAACAACATTCTTCCAAATGGTATAAATTAAAATTTGAGAAATTCCCTTTGGGCAAATTTGAGGAAGCCTCAGAAATTTGAAGACCAATCACAGGCTTGCCTTAGTTTTCTTATTTTTAATAATGACCCATCCAACTAAAGAAAACCTCACCAACTATGGATACGTTGAGAGGCGAGTGACATGGTCGCATCGCCCTCAATTCAGCCTCGACTCTCTCCACAAGACCGGGGAGCTTGCTACAAGCGCCAGTCAACAACAGATTGTTCGCTAGACGTTGCTGAACATCGGATGGAAATGTGGACAACACACATTCCAAGGTCTCGATGAGGCCCGCCTGTAAACAGTTGATCAGCTCGGGATGAAACAGCACTTCAGGAACACTGAAAAGTTTAAGGAAATAAATTTATAATTTCTGTATTACTAAAAGTAGTAATAGAAATATATTGTAAAAAATTAGTTTTAATGGCTCAAAATAAATGATTTTGGAAAATAATTTTTAACAAATGCAAAAACAGTTTTAGGTAAGCACATAGCCATCATCTTGTTTCTAACTATTGTAGCTAGATTCTTTTTTGTGGGGGGATAAGAATTAAAAATCAATTTATAAAAGGCTGGGTGCTTAAAAAATCTAATTGATCATATTCAGGACTCTAGTGAGTAAAATTTCTTAAACATCATAATTTATATGAAAATGTGTGACATCTCAGTAAAGAGCGTAGAGGAAGTACCTATGGGACAGAGTTTGAACCTACCGCAGTTGTTCTGTAGCTAAATGAAGTCGGTAGTATTCTTCCAGATCAACCTTTAGTCCTGCACCACCAAGGTCCCTGTGAAAACAAAGAAATATATCAACACTTCAAAACAATTTTTGGAAAGCAGCTTGCTAGAACAGTGACAACCTACTTTGAGAACTCCGGATCATATTGTGCCAACAGAGAGTCCAGAATGTTCAGCTGCTCCTGTTCGGCCTCGCTATCTTCACTGTCCTCCTCTGCCTCCCCAGAGCCATAGATGGAGGAGGTGAACGAGTCTTGAGAGAACAGGTCTGTTGCACTCAGCGTGGAGGCGGGCTAGACAAAGCAGACGTAAAAAATAGTGAGCAAGGCGGGGAAAGTACCATTTCTACTTGAAAAACACAACTACTTCCTTCCCATGGCTGAATTGGCACTGTGAAGATTCACTAGCAACATATTTTAGCACGCCCTAGCAACAGATACTAAATATCATTATTAATAAAGACCAAAAAGTGTGTTAGCGTAAACCCTAAAATAAGTAAAATCACTTTTGATGTTAGCTCTCACTATATAAGCTGACAAAGTCACACAGTATTACGGTGGAAATTGCTTGTGTCAGATATGCCATCGATGTTCTAGACACTTTGCATCTGAACAAATCTGTGGATTTGAAATCAAAACACTGATTTAATTTTGAATGAGAAGGGTTCAAAATGGCCTTTCAACGATCCTTTATAGCACATTAGGCAAGGCTGAGCTTTAGAGCTAACAGCCATTGACTTAGATGCTAGCAACTATTGCAAAGCATCAATAGCATCACTAACAACACCACGCAGCGCCAATAGGATCTCTAGCAACATCCATAACAACTTTCCGCTTCCCTAGCAACAGTTGTCAAGTACTCACTCCCGTAGGTGTCTTGCGACCGGAACTACCACCAGTCGAATGCAGTTGTGCTCCCATCAGCCGGATCTTATTGGTCTGGTGCATGCGTCGATCAGCCTTAGTCACGTGCCCCGATCCAGTGACAGTGGAGGCGCCTCCAGGGGCTATCTTGCGGTTCTTACGTTGAATGCGACTTTCAATGAGGGACTGACGTTGAAAGCGCAATGACATCAGCCATCCCTGAAGCGAGAAATTCAGTTAGATACCCAAAAATGTTGCACAACGTCATGTTCTACTTATACACGCATTTAAGATTCTTTTTACCCAAACTTTACATCATCACTCGCATAACTAAGTGACACCTTCTCCAAATAGGGCCATTAAGAATCAAACAATACCAAGAATTTCGGCTTGATCAGTCTTGTAGATTTTGAGATATTCGCATTTGTATTTATATTTCAAACTATTGGGTTAAAAACTGACCCTCTGTGGTTAATATTCAGAGGAATTGTATAATTTTCTTTACGTTTTTTGTATTACATTTTTAGACTACAAATGCACAAATTAAAACAAAATCAATTTTATCCAAATAAGTTATTTTAGTTTTACATTAATTTCCAACCTTTTGTTTGAGAGACGATTTGAGCACTGCAGTCTCATCCGCACATCTAGTCAACTCCAAATTTGGATCTCCCAAAATTTTCAATGCACTTTTATATACAAATCAATCTAAGGAAAATCGACATAGCAACTCACTAGAAAATTGTCATCGCGTTTCGTTTCTAATTGCTTCGCCGCTTCAATTGTCTAAAATAAAATCAGCGACTAGTGAGTGATTTCCACCAACAGAGAGCTAGGCGTGCATATTTTAATTTTCCAACCTTTCTCCTCTGCTCCTCTTTCAGTTCCCTGATCTTCTCCCTGCGATCTGCGGCTGCCTTCTGCATCACCTGACGCCGCTTAACTTTGAGCTCTTCCGCATCCAAGTCTTCATCCGCAAAATCTATGAGGTGATAGCTCTGCTTCGGCTTCACTTTCTCTTCGTCCTAAGAGGCAAAAACAAACTAATTAATAGAGACATAATATTGACAAAAAATAATATTTAAGCACCACAAAATATGCGCCTACCTCAGGAGAATAATCGAGTCCCTCCAACTTTGCGGCAATCCTCTTCACAGCTTCTCGGTGACGAGCCATGTTCTGATGCAAATCTGGCACGTTCTTCAAACCAGCCGCTTTTAAAGATTTCTAAAACAACCAACTACAATGATAGCCCTGTCTAATTCCATCGATTTATAAAAAATTATGCCTGATACCAACCTTGATAGCCATATTGGTTTCAGCTTTGTTCTTTGGAGCACAATGAGCATTAGAGCCATAGACAATCAGCTCCTCTATCGATTCCAATTTTACCAGCTGTTCTTGATGACGTGACAACTGTAAATAAATTATTATATGAAACTATACTACTATTGAGTAACATAACTTGTAAATATAGAAATTATTCCAAAATCATGTAAATAATGACTAACTTTTTCTTCCTGCTTCTTCAAATGCGCTTCTTTGAGTCGCTGAATTTGTAACTGCCTCTTCTGCAGCACCTGTTGACTGACAGCAGAGTCTTCCACCTAACAAGAATGATAGTCCTGTGGTATATCTACAAATTTATTATTGTTCCATTCTACAAGGTTCATGTTGCCAAATTACGTCACATGAACATAGTTTCTGACATTAGAAGATCGGCTAAGTCCTTCTTGAACAATTCGCAGAAAAAATATTAAATCATCTCTCTGTCTACTTTTTTAGTATAAATTATTTTTATAATTTGTTTCTTTATCAAAAAGGGAATTATTTTATTAAAAGTGCCAAATGTGCTTTTAATTTAGGGCAAATAGTTGTTTGCTTTAAATATTATGTTTTATATTAATACACAACATTCTACCTTGATATAGGGCAGCTGAAGTATCTTAGTGGCGTCTTTGAGCCTATCTGAATCCTTCAGCGTGTTCAATTCTTCGCGATAGTTCAAGGAGACACGTGAATGTTCTTGAAATACTTTCTACAAAATTATCAATAAATTGTATAGTTCGAATGATACAAAAAGATTTTCATTATATAAATAAACCTAATCAAAATTACCAAAAAGAAATGTCCTTAACTAACCTCTCCCATGCTGAGATTGAGTGATGCACAGTGCGAGGGATATCGCAGTTGAAGAAGACGCTGCATGTACCAGTCACAATAGGCACCACCGATATTGATTCGTCTCACGTGACTCATGTCCACTTTACCGTCAAGAACGGGCAATATGTGGATCGCATGGTACCCAAAGGAGATTACAAGACCATCTTTCAGATCAAAAGCTGTAAAATATTGTAAAACAGCCAAATTATATATAAATAGAAATGAAACTAGCAAAACATTGAATGCACATTCATTGGGTTAAACCGCTGAAGTATGGCACCTAAAGGACTATGCCAGATGATCACTTACGGTCCTGGTGGTTGACTGATAAATGGTGAGCGTAGCTGGCTAATGCATCAATGTAATAGGCAACCTTGGGCACATTGTAACATTCAAATAACAATTCCGACATTTCTACAATGCATAATATTTAGAAATCAAAACTAAATAATAATAACTTAACTCCATCGATTATCCTGAATGGTAGGACAGGCAAATATAACCATTGGACGCAAGAGAAAATATTGACATTTCTTTATGCCTTTAATCACTAAGTCCTAACTGTCAAACTAAAACTTTCTAATCCTAACCACACTTTTAAAATTAAAAGTCCAGTGTCATCATTAAGTCTGTACTTAACGATAAAGGAGTTAAAAATACAATTCCTATTGGTTAGCAGCAAAAACCAATAGGAATGCAGTTCAAATTTTCAATTATATCTTGAAAACAGTTCGCTATCTATTTCAAGTATGGAATCATTTTTTAGACTTCATACGTTAAATAAAATTGAAAAAAGTTTTTAAATTGTTGTTGGTTGCTACATAAAATATCTAATCCAACAGAATAACACTATAAAAAGAAGATTCACAAAACATATGGGTCTATGACGTCATTAATTAGCTCGAACTCACGTGCTCGACACAAGTTGGGATTGCAAACCGCCTCATTGAGCACTATTGGATGTGGAACAGAATCGGAGGTGATGCCCAATTTATGAAAAATGTGATCAAATACATATTCCTAAAAATAAATCAATACTATTAAATGCACTTCCTATCACACATTTAAAAAAAGGAACGATTGCGCATTGATATACTTCATCATTCATTGCTCAAATATTCGTCATTTATAATTTTGTAACAGTCAATCATCAAAAAATAGATTTGAACTACAAACGACAAATATCGAGTGGGCAACTTAAATAAAATCGGATATGATGTACTGAATCTGATCAACTAGCTACATTGCATCAGAGAGTAGTCCTGATGAATCAATTTATGATTCAAAGGTCCCTAAAATGCTATAAAATGATGGCGGAATTCACGCTACCTGAACTTCTAATTGGGTGACCAAATTGCGATCAAATGCAGTCTTGAGATTATTCCTCACTAATTCAATATTGGTAATGTCATTGCCAACAAGCACTGAATCCTAAAATGCAAAAATGTTTACAAAGAAAATAATAGCCAATATAGCCAATAAAAGCTTGTTTAATTTACCTTCTTCAATCGAGGCTTTAAAACCACATTTTTGAACTCCAAGTAGGGTTGATCCATATTTGCAAAGCCCGCACGACAGTTGTAGGAGCCTACAAGAGAAAAAACAGTTATAACTAACAATCTACTCGTACCTATACTCACACTTTAAAAAAATTCTCGCTTTTTATGTCAGCATGAGAGTTCATGTCAACTCACAAGGGACTGAGAAGTCAACAGGGCACCTTTAAGTTTACTTCCTGAAACAAAATGCCTGTAAATGCCTGGAATGAATCTGAAAATTGACAGTTTTGATGCACCAAAATTTGTGGACACCAAAACAAACGTTCTCTTAGTTGTTAAGTTTACTAGTCATATATGAAAAGAATAGTCACAATAACTAAGCCAACAAGAAAATTGTTCCATAAATAAAATCACAGAATAGTTAAATAAAATATTTTAGATAAGTCACAAAGATCCATAGACATTCCCTAATTCTAATAACCTCACTATTACAAGTGTTAAAACTATTGAATTTCTTGACACTGATATTTCAAAATCTATGATCTGTTATCTCTTCTAAATCAACAAATAAAATTTAATAAATGTGTTCAATTTTGAAAGGTTTATTAATTATGTGAAGCAGTGTATTTACTTATTTTACACACCGCTGAATACATTAAGCACTTCATTTAAGAATTGATTTTTAAAAAACTAATCAATATATCAAAAGTATCTAACCATTATCAATAATGATGGGGACATTGTGAAACCTGTCGTCATATTTTAATACAACATCTGGTACTGCTTCTGATAGCTGAATTGGAATGATCATCTGTGGCTGGAACTAAAAATAAAAATAAAACAAAATGATGTCAATGAAAGTACTACTGAAAAGGTTTTTCGTCTAGGAATTATTATAAAAATTTATTCTATAACAGATATAGGTACCTATATTTATTTTTCCATTTGTGACAGGAATCCACCCTATAAGTCAGCTAACATACCATGTGGTTATTCCTAAGATTTGACACAAACTAGTAATCTTATGGGATGTTGATTTTTTTAGATTTTTATATATAACATGCATGGAAGTAAAGAATTATGTACTAGAGATAAATGGAGACTGAGATAATTTAAAAAAATAAAGTACCATAACATTTATGACCGTGTTATCAGAAAAAACATAATAATGAATGGAATAGAACTCCACCAGTAGTAGCTAATAGATCAGAGAATTTTGTTAACCTGTTTTATTTTTGATGCATTTTTTAAAAAATATTTGACACTTTTCATATTTATTTTTGTTCAATAATAGAACTTGCTTCTCACACATGATTGCAATTATTTATCCAATAACAATTAATTTATCCAATTACAAGATGATAAAAATTGTTTAAAGAAAATGTAAGAATTGATGGGTAGTAATAAATGATCAAAACATTGTTTAGTATGAACCAAACTAGCTTTTAACATGGTTAAAGTAAATTATAAAGAGACAAACCAATGCATACATAAAAAGTGATTTTACCAGATGTGTAGCTTAAGTTGTTTAGAGTGAAATGAAATATATTCTATAATGAAAGTGGTAAAATCTGATAGGAATAGACAAAACTAGATTAGAAACAGCTACATGTAGCTACTTTCATACCTTCATTTTTAAGTATGCATTGGTTTACCTGTTTATAGTTTACTTTTACCATTTCAAAAAACTAATTTGGTTCATACAAAACCTTGTCTAAATAAGCATTTTCACACTTTGATCATTCATTAGCCATCAATTTATACATTTCTATAAAAACTTTGTTTTTCATTTTCTAGTTTATGCCAGTTGTTTAATTTGTTTTACATTAGGAATTTCTGAATTAACTTATACTATAGTGATGATATAGGGACAATATATTAAGAATCTTCAGTTTTAAATACAACTTTGTTATTAATAGCCTTTTCTGGCTGTAAAAAAATATTTTGAATTATATTTCATTCTTGAATTGTCAAACTGGCTAGGAAACAAACTACTAAACATTGAATGCTACTAAGTAGGCACCCACCTAAATAAAAATACAAGTTATAGAATTACCTACTAACACTTTTTGTTGAATACCCATCCTCTTTGTTTTGCAGAGTACCATCTTATAAGTGGTACCTACCTTATCTATAAATAAACTACACATAATTAATAATACTGCCATGGTCACTTCCAATACCCAAGTCTAAAAATATGTGATATTTAAAGAAAAATTATCACAAAATAACTTTTAATTATTCCAGTTAAACATGCCAGTTAGACACTGTCCTTAGTATCCAGCTTTATTGTGCAAAGTTACAATTTGCTATCTCTGATCATGCATAAAAGAATTTGATAATATCCATTATTTTTATAGATGGGAATTGGTCATGGCTGGGACTCTGTAACCTGATGTACCTCTCTATTGATGGCACAACACTTACACAATAATGCCTAGATATTTAAACACATGTACAGTTCAATATTCTGCTAAAAATGTTGTTTCACTATTGTATGTTTTGGTATTCCTATTACACACACATTAATTCTGATATCAGAATCCCTTTCTTCGGCTCAAATTTAGTTAACAGGTAACCAAATATCATTAAAACCAACTAATCTTAGACTATGTGCCAAAATGCATGTCTATGTTAAAAATAGATTGTTATTATGAAATTTTGGAGTCCTGAAAAAAGGATTATGTTTAAATGTTCAAAAGCACTATCTAAAGTACAGGCATAAAGTAAATAAATCAGAAGAAATACAAAATCAAACAAGACATTACTAACATCCTAGTCAGGTTAGAACCAGGCACCTCTTGGCTTGAGAGTCCAGTGTTTAACCACACAACCCACAGCAAACCACTTGAGATAAACTATTTGGTTGATACCAAAAGCACAACTACTTACAAAAATCAGATAATATGCAAATATGAATGAACTAAATAACTGAAAAGCAGAATGTCTGGGTCAGAGCAGAGCATGTATTTGGTAAACACATTAAAATATATCTTATAGTGATGATTGAGACTAAATGTTAAAAATAAAGCTATGCAATTTTGAAAAATCAATAATATTAAACATTTCAACAACAAAATTAATATTTACAAAATTCTTATTGTTTGAAAGACATTAATGTCAGAGACAGAATTCCAAACATATGGTATTCATATCTAGCTGTGTAATAAGCCTAAATGTAAAAAATCCTGATTTGTCAGCTCTACTATATAGGTGAGATTCAAAGAGACCAAATATAGAATTGTATGTAAATTGAAAAAAGTATACCGTAAATTCCGGCATATAAGACGCACCGGCATATAAGATGCACCCCCCACTTTTGGTCGAAAAACAGTGCAATTTTATATGTTCGGCGTATAAGACGCAACCCTAACTTTACTTCTCATATTAAAAAAAAAAAATTTGTACCTTATACTGGGTTCAATTATTTGGTGAACCGGATTATTCCTCCAGTGAATCTGACTATTAGATGTTGACTACTCTATGTACA
>JAUYWI010125516.1:0-10111 GCA_034780595.1 Parotoplana pacifica | reverse complement strand
CTTATTCTGACTAGAAGAAGTTACAATATAAAGAAATATATTTGAAAACTTCCCAATTATTCGATTATTTTATTATAGCTACATTTGTGCCTATTATTTCATATAAAACTAATTGGGAGAGCAGCATTTTTTTGCTGCATTCACAAGTACTCGGGAGAGCAGACACTTCGAATAATTAGCCAGCACACATGTTGGGCCATGGGGTTCAGCAATAGAAATCATGCATGGGTACTGGTAAAAGTTATCAGCACACATGGCAACTGCCATATATGGTGGTAAATTTCACCATTAACCATGACAGTGATACTCCATAACCCATATTACATTTCCTCCATGAGTAATGACATCTAATCTATCTTTGTAATCTAGATCAATGAGTGGAAATTGTACCCCATTAACATTTGTTTATTAGGTTGTTTAGAGGCAAAGTAAAAATTATATTTCCTTTGAAAATAAAAAAATAATTATAGCATTAGTAGATTTCAAAATGTTCAACTTTCAACTTTCAACTAAACAGCTATATGTTATAAATAAGATCACAAATAAATAGATTATAAAGTGTCAGATTTTTTAATAAAATAAAAAGATACGAACTCAAGAGAATGAATTATAATTATATCTAACTTTCTAAACAAGAATTTTCTTCAAATATACTAAATATTAAAACAAAAAATTCTCAATCAATGAACTAGTTATTAATATTATAGCTTCTAAAGAACTACTTTTATTTTAGGTGCTGCTAAAAATAATGTATCACCATTAAAATTTTAGACAATGGAACTATGTTGAAAATGAAAACAAAAATGGTCCTAACCTGAACCACTTGACACCCATACTTATGTATGTAATAATGGGAAATATTTTTCAAGGGTGTTGATCATCAACCAATTGTGGTGGGCCTGAAAGGACTGATATACAACATTCTCTGTGGAATAAGGAATTGGGCAATTCATTCAAAAATAAAGTCTTCTCTGGCAGCAATATCCATCTGATTAAGTTTGTAATCACGAGTCTTGAGCTGGGATCTGTTGCTATTCATGCTGAGTTGCAGCCCAACAGCTTTGCTATAAAGTGCACCTCCAGACAGACAATCCAGATGCTGTTAAGTGTTAGAGATTGCCCCACACACAGAATCTCAAAGGATTGAGGTCTGCTGACTATGAATGTCACCACTTATGCAGCTGAAAATATCCAGACAATAAATAATAAGGTTGCAAGTGAGCCCATCAATATTTTATCATATTTTCATCTATCTCAAGATTTCAATTTTTGAGTCTTAATGACTTAAATGAAATCTGTATGGATGATTGAATGTATATTCAAAATTATAAAATATGGATGGAGTGGAGCATACATAGAAATGCATTTTTGAAAAAAGTCTTATCCTAAAATACACTAAGATGAAAGCATTTTGCAGTCTTCAAACCTAAATTAATTGTCTAAAAATAGCTACCAATGAATGTTCTCTCAATAGTCAACCAACACATTTTATGCTCAAAGTCAATAAGTGTTGCCTATTTTACTTTTGGCATAAGCTAAGGCCATTCATTGGTAGACTTAGGATCTTTAGTAAAGTTAGATTTAGTTAAGAATAATGTTATTAAATTTATAAGTCTGTCAGTAGGTAAACTTATTTATTAAACTTATTGTAAACCAAGAAGAAATTTGCTTCTATAATAACAAAGAGAAATATGTTTTTTAGGTGTATCAATGCTGTTCATTTGTCAATAATATAAAAAAGGGAAGAAGTATTATCTGAGTCTTAAGTGTAAGATAAATTAAACGAATATAAAAAAATTATGCAATCAGAACCATTATACCCCGTACCGGTTCTTGAACTTTGCTTTTGAATCCAACCGGAAGCAAGACTCATTTTAACACAAAATTCATACTTTTGAAAATGAACATTTTTTAGATTGATAGGATTAATGGCCTTTTATAAAGAAGCTAAAAAATTGGAGTCTTTGGTAATTCAACTTACAGCTGTTATTTAAAAAATTAGTTACCTCACAATTTATTTTGCTTGTATATAACCTAGCATTAAAGTAAATTATATAATTTGTACTAATATTTGCAAACAGTTATTGGTTTCCAGGCATGAATCTAAAAGGAGCTTCCGAAAGTCCTCCGTTTCTTTTCGTTATTAATGTTTTTACATTTGTAACAGTTATTAAAAATATCAGGTATTTAAGAAATTATAACAGAAATTATTGTTTTTTTGTTAAAACTCCGCATTTGCCTTCTTTAAGAAAAAACTAACATGTATGCACTCTGAAAATTTAAAATGTATGGAACCACGTTTCCTCAAACTAAGGAATTCCAGCAATACACAAATGTTTCTCGCAGTCAAAGTGCCGACAAGTTACTATCCATCCAAAAATTTCTTCGTTCAGCAACTTTAAAAAATGATATATATTTTCTGGCCCACAGAGAAATGAATTAAATATTTTGTTAGTTTATCACTTAACTTAAATTTTGGTACCAAATTCTCAAATTATTACATTTTCTAACGACATATACACTAGTTTAAAAAGCATTTCAAAAGGTCAACATTTTATTGCTCCGCATACATTGTAATTCATGTTTTGTTGTTTATCATTACTAGACAATGAATCATTTCAATGTACCCAAGTAAAAAATTATGTGGATATATTAAATGTATATTATTAGTTTATCATATAGCAGTAATGGGTATTATAAGAATATGGTAAACTTATTGATCATAATTATTAATTAGCAGGTGCAATTAATACAGACATCTTATTCCATTAACAAGATATATGTGTTAGAAATGCATTACTAAACCATATTTGAAGGAACATAGTTTATTATGAACATGACAAATATAACTAAACATTTAAATGAATAATGTACGTATTTCAAGGTTTCAAGGACGTAACCCTATTCTCAGATGAGGCATGGTTCCATCTCTCCGGTTACGTAAACAGTCAGAACACACGTTGGTGGAGTACAGAAAACCCTCATGAATACGTGCAACATCCTCTGCATGACAGGAAAGTTGGGGTTTGGTGCGCCATAAGTCGTAAACGTGTTATTGGTCCAATCTTCTTTGAGGAGACTATCAATGCAGAACGTTACCGTACTCTAATTCTAGAGCCATTTATAAAGGAACTCAATCTACGTGAAACTCAACATAGATGGTTTCAACAGGATGGGGCCACAGCCCATACTGCCCATGCAACACTAAATTTTTTGAACGACTATTTCGGTGATCGCATAATCTCCCGCGGAATTTGGCCTCCAAGGTATCCAGACCTCAGTCCTCCAGATTACTATCTGTGAGGTTCACTGAAGGGACGAGTGTATGATAGTAACCCGATGAATTTAGAAGAGCTAAAGAGAGCAATTATGCAAAATATTCAAATATCACTCCCGCCACACTTCAACGTGTGCACACCTGTCATAAGGTCCCGGTGGACATTTCAGCATTTGCTTTAGTTAGTTTAATTGTTTAACCTGTTTTAAGTTTTAATTGTTTAATAATTAAAAAGTTAAATGTATTTCACTGCACAGCGATTCTTCGGACACCCTGTATTTGGATACCTATAAACTAAATTTGGGGTGACAAATAGGATTCTGATATCAAAATTAATGTGTTTACGGAATGCTAAAAATATACAAGCACAATTGAATTTTTAAAAATATATTAAATTATACATACCTGTGTGTGTAAATTTCTAAAGATTTACGTCAAGTTATATTAGTCAATACTAATGTCTAGTTTCCATGTTCTTGTTAGCTCATCTCTGCTGGCAGGCAAAACAAAGACTTATTTAGTAAGTATGTAGATGAGTATGCAACAAAAAGTGTTTGTACTTTGTAGGTAATCATAGAACTATGTATTTTTATTTAAGTCGGTACATACTTAGTAGTGTTTACTAGCCAGTGGCGGATACATGGCAGTCCAGGGGGTCTGGATCCCCCTTTCCCCTTTGTTGGTGCCCTTTTTCTTGTAAAGATATATTATATTTAGTATAAATGTATAAAATAATTAGACATGTTATAAATTATCCTTTTGTTCCTTTTTAAGTTTTAATAATTTACTTTATTTTTAAGAACTCAACTCAGCCAGACCCCGCACCACCTCGTCTACTGCCTCACTCCTGTTCTTCATGCTCCTCCACGCGATCGCTCTCAGGCTGGATTGGCTGTCAGTGACAATCCTCGCCACTTTCCATCTCTCTCTGTTGTCACCCAGCCAATCCACCGCCATTTTCAACGCCACCAGTGCTGCGGTTGCCGTTCGGAGCACATGGAAGCTGGCCCACTAAATGGTACTAGAAAGGCGTCGGATGAGATTTTTTCTTTCATTAACTTTTTGGGATTGTTGGGGTAGATGTTTCTTGTAGCTCAATATTCTGTCAAGAATAACTCCAAGATATTCAGGGTTCTTATCAAAAAGGTGATAATTTCATTGTGCAGTTTGATATTCAACTTATGGTTTGCTTGTCGGTTATTAAGATGGAAATATTTGGTTACTGTTTTGACGATGTTAAGTCGAAGTCTCCTTTGTGTGACATAGGTGCTGACTAGATAAGCATGAAAATATGTCAACCAATTTGGGGAGTAGATGTGAAAAAATTAAGCAAAGACCTACTAAATTTTATTGGATAACATGAATAGAAGTTTATAACGAGATTCTTCTTTATACTTGAAATCTCTTATGAACTTTTTATTCATGTTGCCCAATGAACTACAAATATTTCTTATCAAGTTCTTACTTACTTATTAAAAGATGTAATTTATTTATCCTAATGTAACTACTAATATCAATGACAATATAGGGCTTCTTCTCATTTGAACTATTTAAAAAAATAATAATAAATTTATTTCTACTTATGTGTTTATATGTATTCTAGTCCATTTCCTGGTATTTAAGCGGGTGTGATTTCGTAATTTTATTCTGTTTAATAAAATTTCATTCGGGTAGAGAAAAACAGAATTAGGTTTTAAAAACTCTTTCTCCAGCTTCGTCGATAAATTTATTTTTTTAATAAACTTTATTCCAATCTTCTAGGATAAACACTTAACAATGATAAATAAATTTTAAAAATGAAATTTATGTAAGAGTATATTAGATAAAGTTTGGCGCTTTTACTAAGAAACTAATAACTACTTTATACTTATAAAAAAAACTTTTTCCAATTTGGTTATTAAAAGATACTAAGCAGAACTGAAGTGTCCTTAACTTGCTGTTAAAGTTAACTTTTATCTTGTCATACCTATCTATTAGTTACTAATTTGGCTTTTACGTTAAAAAAATAGATGTAGCAAATTCTAAAAACCTCTATTAGGTATTATCTGGTCAACAGTATTGATTGAAAGTGGAAAAGCAAATCGAGTGGAAAGTCAATCTACTTCTCCCTATAATTTGATGTACCAACGTTGAAATATTTCTACAATTTAAAAAAAATCATGTTAAAATGCGGCGACATGAAATTTAAAATGGATTTGTGGCATTTATTTGGAAATATATTCATATTCTAATTTGCATATTTATATGTATATATAAACCTAAGATACCTAGGTACATCAGTGAATTTTAGATTAGGTAGGTATCTATCATGTGAACAGCAATTAAGTATCTAATGTTTTTTTTATAAAACAATAATAATTAAATTAATTACACCTACTAAATTGCTTTTATAGAACTACTGGCTATGATTTTTTGTATTGTTTTTTTTCTAAATTCAGTATAAAGCATTTTTGTGTTTTACAAATATGTAAATGGTATTTTTGAGGAATATGATTGTAGTACCTATATTTGCATATAAAAGTCTAATGTCATTTTCTTTTTCTTTTTAGCGACGGTAAGTTTTATTAGTTTCCTACTAGATATGACTAACACTTTGACTTAGTCTACTTTTTCTATTTTACTTCAAATTTCGCAGTATTCTATCATATAGGATAAAATGATAAATACATTTTATCAGATCTAATAATATAAAACAAATGTGGTAATCTTTTTTTTACTGTCAGGAGATTATAAAAATCATAAAACCAACTGCATCAAATTGGATTTTACAAAAAATCAAATAAATGAGTCGCTATTGAAATTTGAATTCTTTGTTTTTCTCTTCTTTTATTTTATTTTCATCAAAGTTGTGAGAAATTCACTGTACAGAAATCAATAATCAATATTCTTTAGGAAATCTTTTCAGATTTGTACTGATTCTAAATATCAACAAATGTGAATTTAGCAAAGTTCATTCTTTGTACTTTATAATATTGTCGGTCTCTAGATTTGCTCTTTATTGTTTCTGAAATATGTTTCAGTTTCTTCGATAGGTTTACTTCTTTTCAACAAGGAATTGTATAATGCTATATTTCAGCTCAATTACATTTTCGGCAAAGTATAATTTTTATGAGGGTCGAAAAAATATATTCTACCTACAATTTAATATCATTTTCCTTAGTTTAGGTGGCTTATTTTTTTTATAAATTTAGTTAAAACAACAGTAAAATTCTCCAGCATAAATATTGAAATAAATACTGAGATATAATACAAAAATTTGCTTCCTACTTTATTTTTTTAAATATATTTAATAAAAAATACTTACAATATTAGTAACTTAGGTAATTTGGTAGGTAGTTTCTCAATCTGGTAAAAAAGCTATTGTTGGTTGATGCTTGCATTAAAAAGATTTAAGATTCTAATCCTTCATTCTAGAGACAATTCAGCGTACTTAACAAAACCGGTTTCTCAACTCATTTAAAGACTTTATTTTTAATAGCTATGTATATTACAGCGCAGGTTTTTGTGAACATTAACTATCCGTCAAATTGAAGCATTCATGAATTTAAAATTATACTTGAAAGAAATATGTCGAATATGTTTTGGTTTATAAATTATTAAGTTATTAAAAGATACAAAGAAGTTCCGATTTTGAAGATAAGAAATATTCTGAGATTCTTACAGTCTTTTAATAATTACGATGTACCTACGTAGTCTCTACGGAAATTTATAACAAAACATAGATGATCTGCCGGTAATCGATTTATTTGGCAAACTGTTTTGTTTTATCTAATTCACTTTTTATTTTATAGTCTGTTATTTCTTCAGTTTTGCTAAAGTAATATTATACATACTACTAGCTTCCGGATTCTTAGTAGTATTAAGTTACATAATTTTCTTGTCGTGTGACTTCATTTTCAATTTAACGGATGTTTTTATAATAAATTAAGTCTTCATTGCACAGGTATCTCAACGTACATACAAATGTACAGAAAGTAGAATGTAATGTGTAGGTAGTTATTGCATACCTCAACATATGAGAAATTAAACTGACAAGTTGCTGTTCTTTACATGAATATCTAAAAATGTAATTTAAGTCAATAAGAGTAGATACTTGTACTTGTGTCATGAATCTAATAAAGCATTATTAACACTTCGAAATTCTATTTACTGTAATGATCAACAGTTTTGCAATATCCTACTGTTAAATTTAGACAGAAATAGAACACCTAGAGGTATATCATCTCGGTATGGTTTTACTATTTTGGATTTTAAAGATTCCATTTCCTGTTAGTTTTATATTATCAGTTTATATAAATAGGCAAATTATAAACATGCTTGAGAAAAGAAGACAAGCGAGATGTGGGCTTTTATAGAATAATTTAATTTTGTTCAAGATCTTAATAAGTCTATTTCAGCATACATATCTACATAAAAGGAAGAAATTTTATCTGTGCTATTCAACCTTTTGTTTGTTTCTTGAAAATCGATTAAACCAATATTAAAATTTCTCAGCTTGCAATATTATAAAATTAATTTGGTTAATTAAGTTTAGCTCTCTAGCGTGATGTAATGATAGTTAATAATTTTTTTTTAAATTTAGCCAAATATACTTAATTATCTTTGATTTAAGTTTAGTTATTATAGAACGCTTATATAGTTTATAATACAAATAATCTCTCATAGGAAAAAATACACGTATTTCGTTCATTAGGTACCAATTAATATATTCATTTTAAAGTCATTGGTTTTTAGTTTAGTTTTTTTTACAATAAATTGTTTTTATTGGCATTGATTTAGAGAGCTAGTCCTAATCAAAACATAACGTAACATTACAATAAATATCTTTATGCACTTGATTGACTGAATGTTTCTTAATTTAAAAAAAAAATTGGTCTGTTTTGTTTGAAAAAGTTGTAGATGCAAAAGTTTCACCCAATAATTATTCAAAATATGGATAAATGAAATTCTGTAGATAAAAAAAACATTTTAAATTTTAAAAATCCATCAACTATATCCATTGATCTAATTCGCACAAAGAAAATATTGATTTGAAAAAACCAATCAAACCACAAGTCTCATCTTGACCAATTTATACTTTACATGAAGATGAGTTTCCCTAGAGTAAGATTCATGTTTAATATTCTAATTTCGGTCAAGTATATCTTCGCCATAATTCGATTTAAACCTGTTTGGAACAATTTGTCATCATGATTAAAATTCACGTTTGGGGGGTTAACTTTTTCAAACAATTATCTAAAGAAAAGTTCAAGTTTGACGAAATATATAAAAGAATCATTTTAGCAATATTTAGATTTTTGTTTGGCCACAAGAGTGGTGTCCGGCAAAACGAAAAATATCAAAAGTGGAGTGTTGGAATTTGCAACATTTTACAATAAAAAGTTTAAAACAGTAGCAAACATTTTTACATTATATTGTAGATATAAAATTGTCATTTCCAATGAGGTATTATATGTTAAAATCGGTGTTGTAGTTTTAGAACTATACGGCCTCAAAGTTAAATTTGTGTTTTCAAAAAGTGCCAACATTCTGAAAAGACGAAGAAGAAGAAAAAAGAATAGCCAAAATGACCTATATTTGTCAAAAAAAGGTATGATGCAAGTAAAACAATACCTTTTTTTGACATATGTTATAGTACAAGTCAAGATCCACTTTTTGATGAAAAATGTATCTAGATAGGGGATTTAATTTTTGATATGACCTTCCAAACAAGGATAGTTTGTGTCCCTCAAATCCAAACACTAATTCACACATTGTAGCAATCTACGTTGCTATTGATTAATGGGTATTTGTTTTATTTTAATCGATCATTTAGGAGAATTTTAAATTTTTGCAATTATGGATTTTTTTCTGTTAGAATTGCTATTTGCATGTTAATTCCTGTCTTGTTGTGAATTTATAATTTGTTGATCAATCAAATTACTGTCTTACTGAGGTTTGCATGGGCCGATCCAGCTTCCAGCGAATGGAGGGATTGTACAAAAGTTGTCTCAAATTTTTATCCCGGCAGAGGATATTTAAATCAGGCAGTCTTTATAAAAAAGTGAAATTTAAAATGTAGGTACTATTTGTTATTAAGACAACAGTTCCATACTTTAATTATTAATTTTCACCCGCAAAGACTTTTGAACCACCTTGTAATATAATTTGTTATGCATGATAGATGTTTGTGTTCAATAGCTTAAAAATTGTTGAATACGCACGAATTTTTTAATGTACAATAGATGTTAGTACACAAGGTTTTTACTATAGAAAACAAAAAAGCAAAATATATGGTATATTTAGCTGGGACGTTTTTTAATCGAAACTAAATAGAAAAAGTATAAATAAAGAGATGAATTTAAACAAAAAATATGATAAACTATTTATTATGGCACGAGACTTAGTAGCCACGTAGTAGTAGTAAGTTTATTTTTATATGTACATGTATATAGCTGAGCGAACGCCATAGAGAGTTGTAGCTGTACCTATATCTATGTAATTTGTCAGACGCAGCGCAGCATGAAACCATCTTACCAGTTTAAACAAATTTAATAATTCATGTCTATTGTTCTTATATAATCTGCTACAGCCATCGACGGTTATTAGTATTCGTGGAGAAGTTTTATATTTGAGCGACCGGGCGACCTAAGTTGATTTTTCAGATATTTTAAAACAGGCCATTTTATGCAGTGCTTGTTCAATAAATAGGCGCAGGGGGGTTAACCCCCCTGGTTGTATAGGGTGTGTCATAAAAAACGGCGTTTTTGTATTATGTTAATTTGATTGTATAGTATTTTCATCAAATTTCTATGAAAAATCAGTGGTTTTAAGTTTTTAGTGTAGTACATAAAG
>JAUYWI010125505.1:0-10112 GCA_034780595.1 Parotoplana pacifica | reverse complement strand
AATTTCGTACGGTGAGTCTTTATGATAAAGCCTTATGACAAAGGCTTTACATAGTAAAAAATGGAGCAGGCTTTAACAAGTTGACGTCATGGTTTTCTCGTTCAATATATAAATGAAACTGAACTTAGTCTATATACAACAGAAGGTAAAAAAAAGTTTTTAAAATGAATGTATAAATTGGTACTTAGTGGATGATCAAAGCGAAAAATAGAACGGAAACAAGGTTTTGTATATTTGATATGGTTAAAATTAATTAACAGATAGGTATATCAATGAACACATAAAAACTGAGTGCCGATGATTTTGTGATAATGGCGGAATCCATAAAAGAGATAGACGAGCAGTTTATAAACTGGAAACAGACATTCGAGGGAAAAGATTAGAAAGTAAATATGAGAAAGACGAAGATCATGAAATGTGGAATGAGTGACGAAGTCTCAGTGAAGGCAAAGACTGACCCATGTGGAATATGTGGCAAACGAGTGAGTGATGAGCAACTATTTCCAGTGCAGAAAGTGTGAAAAGTGGATACACAGTAGATGCTCTACAAAGAAGAGAATCACTATCTCAATGACAACTGATTTCAAGTGCAAGAAATGTATGCAGGGAAATGAGTCTGATAGAAATGTTACAGAGCATGGGAATATAAAAGAAAAGGTGTTAAATAACATTGAAGAGTGAAGGAATTTTGCTATTTGGAAGATACACTAAGTGAATTGGCAGTAACAAAGAGAGTGAGATTTGACTGGCAAAGGTTTAAAGTTCTGAAATCAGTGCTGTGCGGCTATAGACTAACTCTAGCAATGTGTTAAACCAGTAATTGTATATTCGGAAGAGACATGGGTAGTAAGATCAATAGAAGAAAATATCATAAGAAGGGCAGAAACGGCTATAGTTAGAAAGATATGTGGAGTTAAGATGAATTCAGTATTGTTGATGGAAAAGTTTGGTCTGCGAGAGTCCATTGTATAAGTAGTGAAAGATACAGCTGTCTATGACAGTGTAATCACATCTTACGAAAGGAAAATAATAGTGGTGTAAAAAGGGTATTGAATCTCGAAGTGGAAGGGGCGAGGGAAAGAAGGTGCCCGTGTGTGTGTTGAAGGGTTGGATTGAAGTTTGGAGATCATAAGATAGAAAGCGCTGGAAAATTGGTATCGCCAATTGGAAAGAATGAAGGTCGGCGACTCCCTGTCAGAGGGAAATAAATCGACCTCTTACAAATAAATGATGATGATGATTAACAGATAGGCATATCAATACATACATCAAAAGTAAAATAAATGTTATAAGTAGATTAATTTCAATTTCATTTACAGTATAAATAGAACAAGAAAACCATGACGTCAATTTGTAGCTATCTGTAAATAAATACCTCCTATTTCCCTTTTTATGTATGTATTGATATACCCATCTGTTAATTAACTTTAACCATATCAAATATACAAAACCTTATTCCCGTTCTTTTTTGCGGTTTGATCATCCATTAGGTACCAATTAATATATTCCTTTTAAAAATATTGGTTTTGACTTTGTCTTGTAACTAATCAAAATTAGAACTAACTATGTATTCACCTAATATCTAAATTAAATGTAGTAGTGGAATCTATAACAGTGACATGATTTCATATAGTAGTTTAAAAACATGTAGATACAACTTAGTAAAACAAGAAACCTGTCAACTTTTGAAGTATGAATTACTATTCCATCCATATTTTCTAGGTACTATTATTAAATACATGATAAAATTTAAGTAATCTTTTTACTTTCTTCTATTAAAGTTTCCATCAGACTAATTCAGAATATAGAAGTAATTGGAGATAGCTAGATGAATAAATAACATGCAAATAATGAAAGCTATAATTCATCTATTGCATGTTCCCTAAATCCAGGCTTACAATTATAGTCAACTTACAACGGTATCTTCGTCAAATATTTCTACGACTACAACTGGAGGATTCTCGTGGACAACTTCACGTTTAACATAAAAAGTCATCACTTCCACCACTAAAGTCTGGTCCCATTTGGGGCTGAGCGTCTGTGAAATTATCTTGGTTGTAATCACATGATCATTGACAATAACACGTGCGAATGCATCCGATAGTCCCGTTTCGTCTGATCCAATCAGATTGCGGGCCATGAACATATGTGCCCGCAACTGAAAGTAACTTTTACCTGAAAATAAAACAAACAATTAAAATGCGTTACCAGAACTATGCATCAAATAGCTAGATACTTTTACTTAATTAATCAAAATGTCCCTTCTATTATATGACATATTCTAAAGCTTTCAAAAATATAGTCGACCAAAAACGCAATACATGTAACTATAAATTGGTTACAAAATAGGGCAAATGGTTAGCATAAAAAAGTAATTGTAATATTTGTGTGTCGTATTTTGATATTGTTGTATATTTATGTAAACAAAAGCATTCAATAGACATTCAACATCAGACGTGATGTAATTAAGTATCCCTGACCGTTCGGGGATCCAAACTTTACCTGATAGGAGGAGCATAACAAGTACTATAACATATATGAAAGTCAAAAGAGTTGCCTCTTCCATGGATTTTTTTAAATATATAAGAATTTTTGGTCATTCTTTTTTCTTCAATCAGAAAACCTACTCACTATTTGTGCGGTCGTTATGTTACTAATGACGAAGCTGTTTTTTTAAATATATGAATAGATTTTTTGTCCCCCCCTGAAAAACTTAGCTAATCTCCATCTCCACGGTCATCTTGATTACACCAACCTAAAAGTATAGTTGAAAATAATTTTATTTAAATTTGGTATCACGTAATAATCAATTGGGCTTAGAAATCAACCAATTATTGTAAATGGTTTTTGGCCTTGATAGCAGACTAAACATTAACCAATTTTTATAAAATTTGGCCACTAAAATGTTGTGCTAGGATCACTGCATAGTGCTTATCAACATGCTACATTTATCTTTATTACGTCTAAATATTAATCAATATTTTGAAAAAAGGAACGAAAAGAAGAAGATAACATGATTTTCTTTTTGAAATTGGGAAAACAGTGCGGTGAAAATGTTTTGTTATGAATCAGTTTAATTTATTTAGCATAATAAACTGTTAACAGATAGATACATTAATGTCTGCAAAAAAGTAAAAGCATAGGAATATAATATAGATTTCAGTTAAATATCAAATATTATAGTTTTGAGTTATCCCATACAAAAACAGACAAAACAAGTCAGATTGTGCTGACTAGTCAATAGGTGTTGATGCTTGTAGACAAATACTTTTGTGTTTTCACTTTGAATGTATGCATTGATGTATCTATCTGTCTGTCAACAGTTTACTTTTATCTATTAAATAAACAAAACCGATTCATATCAAAACTTTATTTACGTTCGATTTTTATACATTTTTATTTTAGACAAGTTTTTGTCTTGTAATAATTCTAATACCTAAATAATACTTCATTTTTACTTTTAATGTCACATATTATGTGCTACATAAATGTATAAATTAAGTTTGCTCGAATGGAGAAAACAATAGTTGATTTGTAAAGATCGGCCAATGGGGCAAGTAGTATGTTCATTATTCATTTAGTTCTAATTTTATATTTTTTTAAAATACACATTAGGTATTACGGTTGCTAATTGAGAGACCACAAATTTTAAAGATATGAGAAAATGATTTAATTAAGATTTTCGTTTGATTAAAAGTTTATCAATTTGATATACAAAACTCTCATTTTATCATTAAAAACAAACCAAATACATTTAGCCAAAAAATAATGGAACCAAATATTTTAAGTATTTGATCAAGTTTACTCTTGAATATAATAATTATGATCTATTCTATAAATGGTATAAAAAATTTTTAGAACTTCAGTAGCAAAGGCAAATATTAATGGCACACTTAAAATAGTAAGTTTGTATTTGTTTTTTTGTTTCATCATCACCATCATTTATTTTTAAGAGGTAGGTTTATTTCATTGTCTCCAAGCTTCATCCCAAACAAAACTATAGGACAGCCTTCAAAATTGACGTGTGTCAGTTACAATTCTTTCACTCACCAACATAGACAATTTCATTGGGTGGTCGTACATATTTAAATGTCTCATCCTGATAACCTTGAGGAACACTCTGCCTGAATGCCTTCATTTCCTTGACCAATCCAAGCCACAAATACATTTTTAGCTGGCCCTGAAGTGTCCAACCTGACTGACCCATACCCTTACGACCGGGTTTCTAAAATAAAAGAAATGGACTATTTTCATCTAAAAGTACATTTTGGTCTAGATGCTCAAAAAAATATTTAACCAAAATGAAAAGGTACCACACTCACACCTCTGGTGTAAAAAAGAAAAATATTTTAAAAGGTAAAATATTTTTTTGATCAAATTACCACGTTAGGCAATGGTGCCTGAAGTTACTGGCAGAAATCTAAAAGAAAGGTTACCAACAAAGCAATACTGAAAAGTACGAGTATAGTGACGTAAACAGAAAAGTTTGATTTTCTATAATATGCTGTGTGAGCAATATTTATTAAAAATACTGTTCTGATTGAATTTAGAGAAATTCCAAATTTTATTTTCCAAAACCGATAATACGATTATTCCTAGCATATCATAATATAAACAATAGATTCGATAAACGAAACAATAAAAAAATTATCTCTACACTTACTCTTAAAAATAGTGTAACTACTTTGGCACAGTCTTTGCCTCTTTCTTCTTCAACAACTGAGTGGATAAGATTTCGAGCAGGAATTCGGGCAAATGCAACTCTCTTATTGTCCATCAGCATCCAAACAAAGACATCTGGTAGGCTGTGCTGAGGCTAAAAGTATAAAAATCCGAAACAAAACGGAATTTCCACATAAATTTCCAATGAGCATGATTAATTTACTTAAATATGTTGAGTTTTAGAAAAAGTAAAAAAAAAACGGCAAATATTATGAAAAATAAAAGATTTTGGGAACCGAATAAAATGATAATAATCATCAGAAGGACAGGAATAGATTCACATGTTTTCAGCTTTTACCAGAAAGAAAAAATATAAATGTTGTATTATGCATAAACTCAATGCCAGTATCTCAAAGTTGTTTTTGTATAAATAGCGAAAATGTCAATTATATTCTCTGTTGATTAAATCGACAAATCTCGTTAGTTTTGGCTTCAAATATATGGAATCAGATTTTATAACTTCGATTTGGTTATTATTTTAGCTGGTTACATTATCTGTGCAGATAATACCTACAATTAAAGTACTTTTAGTTTCTTCATTTTTCCTATGATTTTTGGGTTGACAATAATACATTTTGGCCTAGATACTTCAAATAGTGCAAATTATATAGCATAAATCAGTTTGGAAGACACACTATCCTTTTAACTTTATATATTCGCGACCTAGTCGATTTCATATAGATTATTTATTCAAATATACATATATTCTAAGCCTCAATTAAATTGATAGTTGCTGACAGTCAGTATAGTTTAGATAAACAAACCACGAATGTCTAGTTATGTAGGCACTACTCTATTAAAACTACAAAGAAAATTATAACTTCCTTTAACAATAAATGGATTATAGATTATTTTAAGGGTTCAAATAACATTAGAGAAAAGATAGGAGCAAGTACAGATTTTAGCGTATAACTTTCTTCAAAAGTTTTATTTTGTACCAAATTTCAAAATTGACCCTAATAATAAATTTTAGATAATATGGGAAAATAATGTTGCAATTTGAGCTTATAGGTAGGTAGGTACATCAGATTCTACCTAGGCTTTTCCTCTATGTAGGTCGTCACATAAAAGTGTAATAGCAACATTAATTCATTGGGCCTTATTCATAAAGACTAGTGACCGCTAAGTCTAGCTAAATTTGAAGATTAACTTAGATACACGTTTATAAAATTATACAAGTTTGTACAAAGTATGTTTATAGTTTAATTCTATACATAAAACAGAAAAGCGGTACTATTTCAGTAAAGTGTAACAAAATTGTTGATAAAATAAATCTATATTTTATGAATATGGGCTATTATCCAATAAATTTAATGCAGAACAATATTTAAATATGATTTATACAAATATTTATTAACAAAATTATTTTATATTAAACATCAAAATTGTGTAGTAGTAGTTGGTAAATGTCAATGTACCATTTTATGTATAACACATCATTTTCTTAACAAAATATTGTCTCCTACGACTGCAATTATTACACCGTACTTTTATATATAATAGAGGTGCTGGAAGTGGAATATGTAGAATTATCAATAATTTAATAGGTAGACTCCTATTATAATCTAGAAATCTATCGCAATTATGCACAAAAATTGGTATGAATACATTGTAGTAAATATGCTAACGTATGTACATATAACAATTATTAGGCTTAAAAAATTGATTAGTCAAAAAGGGCACAACTAAAGAGATATTACAAATTTTTACGTAGACTATAATTTTATATAATATAAAAATACGGAAAACTTTAACTTAAATATCAATAAAAATAAAATTATGAGCGACCTAGGTTTCGGTTTTATTATATAAACCCTTTCCAAGTATTACATTTGAATAATTACAAAATCATAGATAAAAAAAGATATCTACATTGATATCTATACATTAAATCTTGGTAAATTAATAACAATTTTTATACAAAAAATTGTTATTAATTTACCAAGATTTTTCTATTAACAATATTTGTTAATTCTATACCAAATAAAATTAACTGTGTTCTTCCTTATTGTAGCAAATCTCTTAATATTGTTAGGGTCTGTAGTGGTTCTAAATAGCGTGAACAAAGACTGCCCTGGTAGCTATGACAAAAAAATAATATCCCACTTGATAAAGAATAAAGCAAAAGCCAGGACATTAGGTTGTATCTCTCTCTCTCTCTCCATCTTATTTCCTTTTTTTCTACCCCCGTTCTTTCCTCCCCTTTTATTCTTTCGACCTCAATTTTAAGATTTTATCCTCCAAATCACAATACAACATTGCCTTCCAACATTGTAATGCAACTTTGTCGTGTATGTATACTAATTTTGTCGGATAACTCACCAACATAATGACCAAATATTGTCGGATAACTTACCAACATAATGGCCAAATATTATCGGATAACTTACCAACATAATGGCCAAATATTGTTGGATAACTCACCAACATAATGCCCAAATATTGACGGATAACTCACCAACATAATACCCAAATATTGTCGGATAACTCACCAACATAATGACCAAATATTGTCGGATAACTTACCAACATAATGGCCAAATATTGTTGGATAACTCACCAACATAATGCCCAAATATTGTCAGATAACTCACCAACATAATGGCCAAATATTGTCGGATAACTCACCAACATAATGCCCAAATATTGTCGGATAACTCACCAACTCGCCAAAAATTGTTGGATAACTCACCAACATAATGTCCAAATATTGTCGGATAACTCACCAACATAATGACCTAATATTGTCGGATAACTTACCAACATAATGGCCAAATATTGTTGGATAACTCACCAACATAATGCCCAAATATTGTTTGATAACTCACCAACATAATGCCCAAATGTTGTCCGATAACTCACCAACATAATGACCAAATATTGTCGGATAACTCCGCAAATTAATGGCCAAATATTGTCGGATAACTACCAACATAATGGCCAAATCTTGTCGGATAACTCACTAACATAATGGCCAAATATTGTCGGATAACTCACCAACATAATGGTCAAATATTGTCGGATAACTCACCAACATAATGCCCAAATATTGTCAGATAACTCACCAACATAATGACCAAATATTGTCAGATAACTCCCCAACATAATGGCCAAATATTGTCGGATAACTCACCAACATAATGACCAACTGTTGTCGGATAACTCCCCAACATAATGACCAAATATTGTCGGATAACCGACCAACATAATGGCCAAATATTGACGTATAACTCACCAACATAATGACCAAATATTGTCGGATAACCCACCAACATAATGGCCAAATATTGACGGATAACTCACCAACATAATGGCCAAATATTGTCGGATAACCCACCAACATAATGGCCAAATATTGTCGGATAACTCACCAACATAATTACCAAATATTGTCGGATAACTCACCAACATAATAACCAAATATTGTCGGATAACTCACCAACATAATAACCAAATATTGTCCGATAACTCACCAACATAATGGCCAAATATTGTCGGATACCTCACCAACGTAATGGCCAAATATTGTCGGATAACTTACCATCATAATAACCAAATATTGTCCGATAATTCACCAACATAATGTTCAAATATTGTCGGATACCTCACCAACATAATGACCAAATATTGTCGGATAACTCACCAACATAATGCCCAAATATTGTCGGATAACTCACCAACATAATGGCCAAATATTGTCGGATAACTCACCAACATAATGGCCAAATATTTCCAATTCGCACAGCACAAAGATCGCCCGAAGTGCTAACCATTTTCACATATCGAGCAACAGCTGCGCTACATCGAATAGTTAGAACTTCATTGTCTCTTGCTGGTCCCTTGTAATAGCCGCAATAAACCTTATCAGACGTATAGGTCCCCACGTAAATGTTGATTTCTTAAAAAAACGTTCCTTGATCAATTGTCCACACCCTGATATTCTCAAATTTAGCAGCTCGTTCAAGATCGAGAAGCCATTTAGCTTGTGTAAGAACTTGCGCACCTGCTGCCTATTTTTCTGTTACCATCCACTGCAAAGTGTCCACTTATGCGGCGTGGCATCATAAAAGCCGATTTATTTCGAGACAAACGTTTAGCTGATGATGGGCCTCCGGGAGATAGAAGCTCATCGCTCTCAGCAGAAACCACGTCGTTCTGGTGCTGCACAACATCTTTGGAGGTTTGGTCAGTCAATTAAATCGGAAACTTTTGTATTGTCTGACTGGAAACCCAAGCAAAAACAGTCAATCGAATATTTACTTTCAAATCTGCAACGTGCTTTTTATTGTTTTGTCAAGCAGAAACATTTCAAGCTCCATTACTTTACATATGTATGGCCCCGCGTAATCATTGACAATTTTGTCTACGATTTGAATGTCTATTCTTAATATTTCGATAGAAACCACTAGATATTTTAATAAAGATAATTTTCTAACAGATATACCTAAAACTTTTAGGGAAACACTAATAATTAATTGTAGCTGGTTTCTGTATCTTCAAATAATTTTTAATGACAATCAACATTTAAAACAGAAGTAAAACAGCTGATTTATTCTCAGCTGATATTTACATAAAATAATTAATTAAAGATGTCTTCTTAAAATTCAATTTTTATTGTGAAAATTCTTTTATATGAGAAAGCGGAACAGCCTTAAAGAGAATATCATTTGATTTACATGAAGTACGTCTTAGAAAAAAGTTTTAGATATTTTATTTATTCCGTGATTATATTTAAACTTTTCCTCCAATTAGGGATAAAGTCATTATTTATCTGTTTTATTGACACTTAAATTATTGTTTTATAGATGACATCATCTACAATTAATTTTGTGAAACTTTTTTTTCAGTTTTAATGAATCTGAAATGATTTTATGTAATCTTTAGCAAATATGTATGTACAAGGATCAAACTCAGTGTGCGACACAAAGGTTGTGATATTTAAATTTTAATCAGTGGTTTTTTTATAGATATCAGTTTCAATTTTGTTATGTTTTACATACACTACAACATCTAAGATAGTTAAAAACAAATATATTATTCAGACTTTGAGTAACAAAAATTTTAATACCGCCAATGTTATCATACCATCTCATAAAGCAATTATTGTATAACACTGATGATACTCAAAGAGGTTGGAACTGGTGTCATAGTTGCTAATGCTGGTGAGTCAAACTTGATTCATAATGTACTTATCTATAGTGTTTTGCCGAATCAGTTATTAGGCAGGTTCAATTCTATGGCATCCACTTTCTCCATCCTTCTCGTTTTACTGCACGGTCCTTCAATTCTATGGCATCCACTTTCTCCATCCTTCCCGGTCCTTCAATTCTATGGCATCCACTTTCTCCATCCTTCTCGGTTAGCTGCCCGGTCCTTCAATTCTATGGCAT
>JAUYWI010125494.1:0-10113 GCA_034780595.1 Parotoplana pacifica | reverse complement strand
CAAACACCTATAGAGAATTGAAGGACCGGACAGCAAACCGAGAAGGATGGAGAAAGTGGATGCCATAGAATTGAACCGGCCTAATAACTAATTCAGCAGAACACTATAGAATAGAACTACTAGTTGATAGAAATATGCATTGCTTACTTGATGAGATGCTCCAAGACATTGCAGTCCACCTGTACCCCCATCATGTCCCTTTGATAATATCCGGGCAAAATTTCTGTGACCAGAGTGTTCAACAGCCAGAAGGCTTTCTCCTCGTCTTCTACGATTAAGATCAGAACGGCGGTCACATAGTTGAGACCCTGGAGGATGAGATAACAACAACCTACTTGTAGGGAATGGAATGTTACTGACTATGAACAACTTGTTCTTGTACCAAAAGCGAAGTTGTTAGTCAATTTGAAAAATAGATGATACATTTACAAAGAAAACAAAACAGTAACAAAATCTGGAAGCAAAAAAAAAACCTTTGACCCTAGTGTTTCTTTTGCTAATCATGATTTTTGTAAACAGAATTTAAAAATTAGATTTCAATTTCGTGGCTAGATCTGCTCCCTACCTATGTCAAGGTTGAACAAAAGTCTGGTTGATAAGGAAATACCTACTATTAGAATTATTGACAAGTCATTAATGATATCATTCAAATCTCTATGACAGATACCCACGACTCGTTAGCCAAAATAAGCATAAAATATATTAGACAATGAACCTTCAGTGACACGACAGATCTCCAGTTTCTGTCATCTGATTCCCCCCCCCCCAGAACCTTGGGACACTATCCGTTGCACCTGTAAGTACCTACCGCCCGGTTTCTATGAGTTTGATAAAGACGAGAAGCCCCTAAAACACATCTACAAACTTGACATAATATATAAAATAGTAGACAGGTTGAAATAGAAAACAAGCAAGATTGCCTCGAGAAATTTACCAAAAACGTGTACCGATCCACTTATTATTCCAAGATAAAAACATGATCGTTAACATATTTCACAGACGTCTTATTCTACGACTATTCAGACATCTACGCTTTATCTATCTCACACATGAGAACAAAGTCTGCTCGATCCACAAATTTTGATTAGATTATCTGACAAAAGATTAACATTGATTGATTTAAAATACATTCAGTTAACAACTGCATTAGGTGTATGTATCTAATATGCAGTAAAAACAACACACCATATTGTAAATATCTGCCGACTGTTTAGCTATTGAGTGTGCACTTTTCTAATGTATAATCAAAATCGACGCATTTAAACAATAAATAAAAGCTGTACCTCTTTGTTGTAAATCTTTTGTTCACTATAAATTTGTTCCCAACACACAGACAAGCTATAAATTATTTATAGGCTTTACACCATAGAGTAATCCTTACTCATATGCTTTACAATTTCAACAATTAGGTATTGTTCGCAAAATAAGTATTAATTGTATTCCTAGAGACAGCTACAATAAATTAAATGTGTTATCTCAAACCCAAAAATAAGTGAAATCATATTTTGGTGTTAGCTGTCGCTATATGAACGTTCTTAGATAAATGATATTTAAAAATATTAGAGCTAACAAAGTCAACAAACATCTGAAATGCTATAAATTCAAATTATGAGTATCTAAGAAGCAAAATTAAGGCCAGTGGACTGCTACAAGTAATTTCCGCAAATTACGATTTTTAAAATGTTGACTTCGAATATTGGCTCTAATATTTTGAAATATCATTTATCTAAGAACATTCATATAGCGAGAGCTAACACCCAAAATGATTTCACTTATTTTTGGGTTTGAGCAAACACACTTTTTGACGTTTTTTGGTCATAAATTTCTATTCTTTATCTAATGAATCTAGACAATTCATGGTTACTTTGTAAAAGTGATGATACTTTTAAGGTTGACATGTAATTATGATATATCTTTATGTATATCTTTAAAATTATAATTATATAAAGAATTGATTGTTGCTATGCCACACTGCTGTCCCTACCAACAGTTGTTAAAGTGGAAAACTGGTTAAAAGAAAGTTCATATATGGTAACTAAAGCTTTATGTGGTCAAATACTCATAAAAGCATTGTTAAATGGGATGTATCATGTTTCTATGCATTATTGCCGTCCCTAGCAACAGTTCTTAAGAAAAAAGAATACGAATTAAAAGTCTTAATATGACATCTAAGGTTCAACATTGTCAAATAGCCATATATTTATAAAATAGCTTGTTTCTATGCAACAGTTGCTAACTAAAAAGTTGATTAGAGAAAAGTTCATAAATGATAACTAAGATTTCCTGTGGTCATTTATCCCATTGTTGTAATGGGATAAATCTAAAAAAATATTCTTGCTATGCACATTGGCGTCCTTAGCAACCGCACAGAAACTGACAACGGATTTTTACTCCTCACTCCAAAATTCATCAAAATCGGTAAATGTTTAGACTATGATATCGGTACTGAAGAAGATGAAGTAAAATAAGAAAAGCCACCTTTAAGACCATTTATCATCTCTCTCCTAAACAAGTTGATCAATTTTGATAAAATTTGACACACTTACTTGCCATCAGTGCCTGAACAAATGGCATAAATCTTTGACTGAAAAGGGTCAAAAATAGCACATTTTCAACGATCTTGTATAGCCCATTAGACAAGGTTTAGCTCGGAAACTAAAAGCCAAATTGCCATTGGATTAGATATTTATAAGCATTTAAGTTATCTAAGGGTCCCTTTTATTAATTAACGTTCGTCGATTTCCAATATACACAGCCTTTACATATAGAAAGTTAACATTTCGATGAACTTTAATTATTTATTAGACAGCCTAAATCACGGACTCCTCATAAAAAGGATACTAATCATTGAGATATGAAGTCCTAATAAATTGCAATATGAAGGAGTTCATAGATCGCTACAATTTGCATACCATCTAGCTGATAGTCTTTATTGGATGGCAGCAACATGTCTCAGACTTACTATCTCCGTATCTAAATTACAGATCACATCAAAATATCGGTAATCTGTATAGTTAATGATCATATTCATAGCACCAAACATAATATGTACACACAAATGTCACAATCAGAAAATTTAAAATAGAAAAAACAACAACGGGATTACTGTCGCTTTGTTTTTTTCAAACCAGAATTCAAATGTTCAACCGAAAGGAAGTTATCAGTTTACAAATTGTTGCAGAGTCCAGGCTATAACTCAAGGTAACATTCTACTCAAACCAGACGACCGCTACCTGTAGAGCCAGAATCATGTAGATACATTGTATCGTATATACAAATGTACAAAAACAAAAATGTATCATTAAATATAATAATCAAAAGTAAAATGGCAATATGAAATTAAACTTTTTGGTTCAGATTGAGGAACCAAGCAAGCAACACATCGAAACGAGCCACTCTGCTGCACAGAATACTAAAAAGAAAGTAGCTGGCCTATAATAATCAGCTTTCAATACACAATCTAGAAACAAACAAACTGATTATCGATTTTCCCAAAAGCCAAAACATGTTAGGTAGGATAGGTACTTTTAATATTAACAGAGAAATAGAAGTTCTATCTCTATAGCTCTATCACTATTGTTGTTTACCAACGTACATAGGTCTATTCTGTTAAAGTTGACTAAACTGAACATAAATGGGAAATTAAATCAACGTTCTTAATCTATGCAGAGGGATCACGGAAAGATGTGTTAGCTTCCATTAATTCCATTATCGATTTCCTTCTATCAAAATTCATGGGAGGGGGGAGAGTAACTAACGGAATGCGCGCTGATAGTTTGAAGCTGATAAAGTCAAAGATGTGGTCTCTGGAATAGAATAATTATAATGCTCTGTGTGTTGTTAATTTTATCTCGTAGAATTCGGGGGGAGCCAACTAATCTAAACATCTCAAGTTGTCAAAAATGTCACATTTCGATTTAAAAGTGAAAGTACATATTGTATATGTTGGAGACATTAAATTGTGAAGAACAAAATACCTACTCTATAAGAATTTATGTCTCACATTCCACCCATCCAGCAGACTATCTCATGAAGTTACCGCTCAAATGAATATGTACAAAATAAAGAAACAATTAAAGATCCACATAAAACATTTGGAAGATAGCCGAGTTCCTGCCAATGAAGATTATCTCCATGCTGCTAGTCAATAGCAACTAAAACCAAACCACAACGGTCGTGCGACAATTTTGGCTAAATGCCTACACAATCAAATCGATCAAAACATTAATATTAATGGCTACTCTAAATAGACGTTAGGTGAACTATGTATACCTACAACAAAAAATAAATTATGTTCACAGACAATTCTATAGTTTTACTATTGACATCTCTATGAATGAGCAAAACGTCAGTTAGAGTTGACATTGTGATGAGTCATTTTCGTTAAAGTGAATAAAAATTAGTTGATGAGGACAACCAGAAGAAACTTATCATCAATGACGTATATGTAGTTTTATGTCACTACCTAGGCCTATTATTGGAAGTTAACCGAGAGAGGGGGAAGAGGAAGTTGAATTAAAACAAAAAAGACAATCACCTAATACATAAACAGAGCCCATAATTAAATTGGATAGATATATTTGTATTTTCTCGTTTGAAACAAAACGTTAAATACTTATTCTTTTTAAAATAAATGCAGGAGAGTAAGAAATAGAGATAATAATAATATTAGCCACATAATTGAAACATATCCATCCACCCATCCCTCATCCACGGTAGTGAACAGAGTTACAAAATTGTAAATAAGTCTCAGTTTCACATCGATTTCTTTCTGAGTTACGAAAATGTGTGTGTATGTGCAGACATATGTAGAAATATCTATGTTTTACCCTATCTATGTATGTAGAAGTTGTCGACAAAGTGAAATAGACACTGATGATAATCATAGCAGAAATTGTTCAAATAAACCATCCGCTAAGAATGCAAAAGAATAACGTTAATTCCGTTTTTCTGCTAAGAATCTGTAATTTCAGTTTCTTCTACGAGTGTGTAGTTAAATTGATTGTTTAAGTTTAAAACACTGCCAGCTCATTGCGCGCATAATGATTAGTTCTTTGGTGGTAGGTATGGTGCAGTTTACCTTCTGGTTACATTAGACAGCAGTCATGGTAGGTAGACTACATTCAATCAGGGCCCTTTCCCATTATTCCACCAAACTTGACACAACAGTGCCTACAATACAGCCAGCTACAAACAACATGACTGACTATCTCGTGAATAAATTATCGACCAGACAACATGACTTCCCAGGAAGCACATGAAAGCCAACATAACCATAACAACAACAACAACAACAAGGAGACGTTCGCTAAGACGGATAGACGTACCTACAGGGGAAATATAGGTCGTTGTGTTGCAAAGTAGTCATTAAAATATAATCTTTGCCAGGCAATCGTTGCCTTCCTGTACACTTTATCCGTGGCTTCCACGCATATGCATAGTAAACATTTGGTAATCCACTACGTCCAGGCAAACCGGGGCGATATTATGGGCGGAAGAAGGGAAAAGTCAAACCAGGGTGAGTCATGTTGACATTCCAAGTTTAGAAGATATTAACAGTTGGCAGTGGTGGTCGGTAATGGAGGGCGAATTGTTGTTACAGATCAACATGACGGCCGCCTTCTGGTGGTCTCACTTATAAAACAGAACTGATTCGACTTCATAGGACAATTTCATAGGCATACAAGAACATACTTGCATGTGCTGTCTCCAGGGTCTTATTATCTAATAGAATCTAATGCCATTGTTTTTTTTTATATGCACATAATATAACTCATTACTACTAGCGCATGTACATTATACATGCACATAATTGCTAACAGAAAACAGACACTTTTTTGGTTGACGTCAACTATCTTACTTACTCTTATAGCAACCCACCCATAGTCTATTCTGGTAATAATAAGTTATCGCTTGTCAGAATTAATAATAGATCGAATAAAAATGGGAGGGAGTGACGGATAATTTGATCCAAACCACGTAACTATATGTAGATTTTATCAGAGTTATAACTTGGTCTCCAGCCAAATAATATTGGTGACATGTACAATATGTTTCCATTTGTTTTATTTCACGTCATTCTAAAAAATATTAGATGCTATTTAAGTAACTTACATTTAAATTTATCGCCCCACAAAAAAAGCATACAAAATTAAACTAAATATTAAAAACCATCAAAATTAAATGTTCTCTACACTCAAGCTGAAGCATTTAAAAATCTAAAGATAAACATAAAGGGATGAGTGGTAGTAGGAGTAAACGGATATAGAGGGCTAACCTAGACAACTCAGAATTTAAAACAAAAATACAAAAATAAAAGATAAAAATCTGTGAAGCCTTCGACAGTACTAACACCATAGAAATGAATATAATCTAACCAAAAGATGTGCGAATAATGGCTTCAACATAAAAACAAAATTGTTCACGATCAAATAAAAACTAAGAAATCATGTGCATCTTGTTCCACACCCAAGCTGAAGCATGATAAGATGGTCAGTCAAGCTTGGTGATTGAAAGTACCAAAAATCAACATCCATAAAACAGTCCAGTCAGAAATGAACAATATAAAGAAATTAAATGCGGGACTTAGGACCCTCAGCGGTAAGTTTAAACCAGTTTTATGGTTACACAACCGTCACTCTTCCCAAATGTAGTTATTATTAAAATAGTAAAAGACCAAATAAGTAAGTGCTAGTAGATTTATACATACAATCTTGACTTGGGTGCTAGTGACATTAAAGAACAAGGGTAATAAAACTTGGTGTAGAACAACATTGTCGAAAAACAAAGTCACAAATTTCCATATTTTTCAATTTATGTCTATGTACTGAACTTTTAGCAGAAATTTGTAGGGAGGGGGGTAGGCAGTCAAGTGTCAATGAATCAAAGATCATTTCAATTAGACACACCTCCGTAATCTATTTTTATTTTTTCCAAACAATAAAATAGTCATAACTTTTAATTTCTTCTAATAACTACAATTTTTAGTTTGATAAAAGCATAATAATAAAGTTAGTACCCAAAGGCTTACCTGACAGTAGCCGATCTGTGGATTATTATTTGTGAAGGCTTTCAATACGTTGGTCAGATTGTACATTTTGCTTTTGGGGTCCTCACTGTTGCGAAAATAGACGTTTTCAGGAAAGGTGCGTGGAACATCTGAAAGACAGTATAAAAAAACTGGTTTTATAATTCGATTAACTAGAGAAATATAAAATAAAAGTCCATTTTTGGATCTACCTGGCAGTCTATCTGATATAACGAGGTGGGTGGTTGACGTGATAATTAACGCGTAATACATTATACAAGACAAGCATTTTTTGTGTTCATTCTTACTTTAAAGACAGATCGACCCATCATGGTGGTGTACAACTAGATCATGCTTTCTCTCTGTTGATTTTATGCCTGAAGATCTATCAAGGGAAGCAATTCAATCACGCACATTATGAACTACATAGACTACTTAGTAAGACAAATAAGATTAGTAGAGTCTTTTGCTTATAACTTTTAAGCAAAGCAGAATTCACATTTTGTTAGGCTCATGTCCAGTAGTTAACCGATAATATTTCATTATTTATTAAATTATATCTTGTGGCAAAAATGCTTGTGAAACAGATGTTTGTCAAGTTTCTTCTTATTAAAAAAGTGGTACATATAGACATACTTATGCTTTTGCAAACAAAACGATTATAGTAAATCTTTTATACTAATTAAATCTCTTATTTCATTTTCATGTTGAATTTAATGCCTTGATTAAATAAAATTAAAATGTATCTATCACTATCTCAAACAATATTTCACGAAGTTGGATTTTTTTTTATTTTCATTCCTATAAATGATCTCTAATATCAACGATAATATTTCTTTTTGTCTATTCTTACCATTACTTGCTCAATTCCCTAATTTAAAACAACAAAACTGATTTGAACAGTGTTTAAAGTATAATTAGGTACACAAATTTGTTCATTAAAGCAACAAAAAAGAACAATTGTTAAACGTTTTTACATCTGAAGAAGATAGATATAATCTTAAACTCTCACGTTTACTAACTACAAACATGCGACTTGATAAAATACAATCAATAATAATGATAATTGTGATTAAGTAGATACAAGGCACCATTGACATAGAGTGTGTGAAAACGCTTTAATCAATGAAAAAAAGTATTTTCAAACTATGAATGTATCAGTTATGGTTTAAAATGCTAATAAAAGTTTCAAAAATAGAGCCAGAAGCATCAATCAATTTAGTTTGCTAAGTCGCCAAAAATATCAGAAACTTATCGCCTGTAATACTTTGTGAAACTGCTGAGGTTTTAGCAAACATCAGTAATCGATCCTACCTGCTTCAATCACCTCCAAACTGCCTTTTTCTGGCGTTGATTCCAATAGGGATTTGTATCTTCCGGGATTATTTTTTAGATGGGTATCGGCGCCAGACATTAACATCCATACCTTTAAAAATCAGTTTAATACAAAATTATTAAAAGTAAACAATGTTTAGTTTATACTCGTAGATTAAAGTACAGTTTTTCAAACATATGTTGTGACCATAGATATTACCGTAGATGTAAATAGATAGAAAATATGAACTCGGGGTAAAACACAGCAAATCGGGGAATAGAAATAATAGACATTGTTAAATGTATGAGAAATTAATAATAAAAAAGTTTATTTTAGTAAACTACTTTGTACATTACAAGTAAATGATTATAAGGACTAATATCCTGCCTAGTAGCATAATTTTAAAGAAAGGAGTGAGTTTATTCTCATGGAACTTTATAAATCTATGTTTTAGTTTAGATTACCAATCTAGTTTATATTATTTAAAGTCAAATTTTTTAAATGTAATTTTTGATTACATATTTCATAACCATATTGATTACAACAAAGCTAATCAAGAAATGTAAATGATCAAAGAAATAAATAATTAGTCCATAACTTACTGTTCCTCTGTGATCTGGAGGAATACCTTTCCTTATGAATCTTTTCACTAAAATATAAAATAGCAGACAAACACAAATTTGAATATTGCAGATTGACAAATATAAATTTGTATTGCATAGGTACCTGCTCTTTGTGGAAGGCGCAGTACCTATCAAATCTTTAGACAATTTTTATACCAACAAATACATCAATAATTGATTTGTGAAAAGAAACTACATCTTACTTTTTAGACTTTTGCTTGGTGAACCACTCTTCATTACAGGTTGCCATCTCTTCCCTCTCCTATCAATAATTGTAGAATAATAACTTAGGAACTCCTCATATACTGCATTGTCAAAGTGTTCTGGACGATCAAAGCCAAGATCCATCTACAATAGCACAAAACAAGTTCATCTATCCTTGCCACATAATGAGTAGTTTATGTCCACATACATAGAAGAAACAAATTCAAATCAAACTAAGTAAAACAAAAACATAAGAGGAAGTAAATACAGAGATTTCACTCATGATAAATTTCAAGTGATGGTAGATATGATATCTGTGTACCTACCTTTTAGCATTGAGGAAATAGGAAAATGTGTAGGTATTTTACCAGATATTTCATTTATACCTATCCACATAATTTCTATATAATTTGGTACTTTTCTCGTGCTTCATTTCAAAAATGGTGAGTGGATCTCTGAATATACTTCCTCTATGGTAAAAAGTATCTAAAATCAATTGTTCAGAAATCTATGTAACTAATAATCATTTTTGCTAATCTACTGACCAAGTAAAAAAAAAAAATAAGAACCATAGAATTCTAATCAGCAGATATGTAGGTCAATAGTAGTGTAAAAAAATAGTATATAAATATTCCACTGGGTATTATAAAAAATGATAAATTTTACTGCAAATACATTAGTTCAAATTGTTCTCAAAGTTTATTTATGTATTCAGCTAAAAAGACCAAAGTGATGCACATCAGAAAAGAGGACAACAACTACAGGCCTATTGAAATAGAAGGTGAAGAACTTGAAAAGTGAACCATTTTAAGTATCTTGGCTCAATCAAAACAAATTCAGGTGATTGCTCAAAGGATATTTCAACTTGTATTGCAATGGCAAAAAAGAGAATGCTTGACCTTAAAGTTATCTGGAAAGACAAAGACCTCTCAATCAGCTTGAAA
>JAUYWI010125483.1:0-10114 GCA_034780595.1 Parotoplana pacifica | reverse complement strand
TGTTGAGACTTGTGATGTATAAAGTGGTAACTGTAACAGTACCATTTTATAGCGTATTTATGTGTTTATTTATGTATGTATATCATGTTGTTTATCATATTATATTCCATTGCTATATTAAAAAATCAGTGAAAAAATGGTCCATAATTATTTACGCCTAAATTTGGTTTCATAACTTATTACACCTAAATTGTATTCTGTGTGTACATTTTATAATTTCCTGGCTACGCCCCTGCTAAGGTCAGGATAGTGTGATGGATTTGACAGAACAATAGCGTTTATATTTATAATTCTGCCATGGAACCATGGTCACTTAATTTTTTTTTCTGATTAAAATACTAAAGTTTGAGTTATATAATAAAATTTAAAATTAGGCTATCTTTTGAACATTGCCATACTTAGCCACATGGTGGACAATCTATTTAAAACAACACATCCACTGTGTGGCTAAGTACAGTGTTAGCCACATGGCAGATGGTATTTTTAAATCCTTAGGGTCAGTTTTTTCTTGAGAATAAGTTATTTTACTAACACTAACATACATTAAAATAACTTATTCAAGAAAAAACTAACTCTAAGGATTTTTTAAAAATTGTTTTTAAAAAAACATGTTTGCTGTATGGCTAAGTACTGCATTTGAACATATTGACCTATAATATGATACAAATTATGAATAGATGGACCAATTGCCCACTAAAAACAGCTTATTTACAAAATATAACTCATCTATCAACAGTGTTTTTATCCTTGAGTTGGAGAGAAGCCCATGCTTTGAAATTTGGCAAGATGGCTTTCCTTTAGTTGGTCACCATCCATTAGGACTTAGTTAAGAATAAAGAATAGATATAAATGATTTTGATTATAGATAAGTTTGACTATAGATGAAATATCAGTAGTTCTTCTGTTTAAAGCTAAGGGAAAAAATATATAACTATATCTATTTTAAATAGTAATATATATATACATTTTAATGTTTTTTAAACAAATCATATAATTATCTAAATATATTAATATTTAAATTTAAATATAATTTATAAACATCTATATTAGCAGGACAAGTTTTAGGGTTTAAACTTAGGACCTTCTGATTATCATATAGGTATTCCAATCACTGAACCATGAGATCATCAACCAATATCAATATAACTTATTATATATGTACATGCCAAATGTCATCCAAATTATATAAAGTTTAGGCACCATTATTGATATTGAAGAAATAAAGATGGCAGAAACAATTTTATAAAAATAGCTAACTTTTAGCATTCACAGTACAATAAAAATATACCATTTTATGATATTTGAACATATTGTTAACATAGTATGACTATATTTGGTTATTCTATGTTTTACATTGTACAAGCTAAGGATGTCAAAATTTGACCCATTTTCAGAAGTCCTATAATTCTCTGGTAAGGCAAGTGATCTCATAGAGCTAATGGCATATTGCCAAAGGTCTTAACTGAATATACTTTAAAAAAATACAATACTAATTGTCAAGTATAACCATATATATGTTATTAAGCCTTCATACTCATAATAAAATGAGTTACAACAACCTTTTTACTATATTTTTCTCAATATTATAAAGAAAGATCTGTCAATAATGTCAAAATAGGTAATATTGATTAATTTTTCTTAAGTAGTAGTGTCCAGGTCATCAGTAGCAATGTAATTGCTGCTATATATGAATTGGAGTGGATTTGTAGGACACATACTAGCGTTTCTAAGGTCATATTTCAAAAACTACTTCACTGATTTAGAATTATTTTTAGCAATATAGGGGGCTTAGCCTGGTAAAAATGAGGGTATTACTTTACTTACATCATGGAAAATATTTAAGAAATTACAGTGATTTGGACTAATCCAATTTTTTTCTTACTTTTCTTATTCAGATGAAATGAAAAATATACTATAGGGAAAATCACCATCAATTAGTATTATTTTTGTAGAGGTGCCTTTAAGACATTTTATTAAGTATCATTGTTTCTTCCCTTGACAAAAGTGGGTGAACCACCCCCCCGTCCACCAGAAAATATGGGAAATATATAAATATGTGTGACAAACTACAAAATTTTATCTACAAATAAATGTTACATTTATCAATTCTCCATTGTTAATATTTTCAAATATATGAACACTGTCCTGTTTTAAATATCACTTTGATCATTAATCTACATTTACTTAAAAAAATATTTTTATCTCTTAGTTATCATTATTTTTTGCAATAAATAGTTTTATGTTGTATGAAAGTTTTATTAGGTAGGTCCAATATTATGAATTACTTTAGTATAGTGGATACCTCAGTTACTATAGGCCCCTATTGTGGTCTTTTAAATTATTTGATCATGAATAGCAATCATTGTTGTAGATATTACAATATTTTAAATTACTCTAAATGAAACAAAAATAAATAATATATATGTATGTATTAGGGGAAAGTGGGGTAATGCTGTTTTGCAGTTGCTACTTGAAACCTAATTATATCAATTTACATAGGAATAGTTTTGAAGATGTTATTTTTTATGAAGTAAACATGTTTAATTTTTGGTATGATTTTTTGAATTAGTTTTGAATTTAGAAAAACATGCAATATATAATTTTAGAGTTGAGTGCTCAATACAAAGATTTTGAGTATACTCATTACTTAACTAACATTATTATTAGTCTGAAATTAATATTAAACTATATTTTAATAATTAATAATAGCTTAATCATCCATCCCATTTGCCTGATAATTTTTTTAAAAATAATTTTCATAATGATGTTGGGGTAATAGCATACACATGGATGACATTACCCTATATAATATTATTTGGATAAAATAGGATTTTGAAACAGCTTTATAGTGATATAATGTTTTGATAATTATCTATGAATTTAACTGATTTCATTGATTTAGCTGCATTATACCTAAATTAATAAATACAATTTAAGAATATAAATTTTAGAATTCCATGAACATGCAATAAAAAGACCAACAAAGCCTTGTGGAATGAAGAGACTATAAGAAATTCCTTGACAGAAATTAAAGGCTGGAGATCATACAAAAAGGCTGTAGAAATGTTTGGCATACTGAAGTCAATGCTTAGGGACAAATAAAGCTACTGGTCCTCAAGTTGGTTGTAAAACAGTGTTTATTTACCAGCAAGAGGAAGACATACTATATCACATAATTTTATTGTCTCATCTATTTTATGGAATATCCAAAAACGACCTGAGAAGATTGGGATATATAAAAAAACCATTTGACCAAATAACAAAGATGGCAGGAGTTGACTGGTACAACAGTTTTGTTAAATGACATGACAAATTTTCCCTTCACAAACCAGAATCCATGAGTATATCAAAGGTTGAGGGTTTCAATCATTTCAAAGTAAATCATTTTTTAACAATAACAAGTCTATTTTGAATGAAAAACTTTTCAACATCATCAAGAGTATATTATGCTGATTAAACTGGTGTGACAACAGTTTCATTTCCTCAAAAGGTTCTGGCACCAAAGGAGAGCAAATGGGTAGGAAAATAACCAGTTTGGAATCAGGCCAGTAGTGTGTGCAATGAACACCATGTCAAACTTTATTCCTCCAATGTTTATGTTTCCTAAAGTGAACATGAACCAGCTTCTGATGAAGGGTTTACCACCTGAATCAATTGGTTTTATATCACCAAATGGCTGGATTAATAAAGATTTATTTCAGGATTGGCTGGAACATATCAAACATGCAAAGTGTTCCAAGGATAACCCTGACTTTTTGATATTGGACAATCACAAAAGTCACTATAACCTTCATGTATACAACTTGTGCCGAATTGATGCAACCTCTTGATGTTGCCTTTTTTGTGGCTTAAAAGGCTTACTATAGTGAGGTGGAAAAACATGAAATCAAATCCAGGAAAAAGAGTGATACAATATGAAATCACTGATCTTTTTCATAAAACTTATTGATGTGTGGCAACCTCAACATTTTTCTGATACTGACTTTTTGGCAGCAGACACATTGAAAACCAAGACAGTGGAAATAGTTGATTTAACACCAACCTCTACTGGTGGTGATCCTATGAATCCTTCTGCTGAATTGCCCTATTGTAACTAACAACACATGTGAGTATTCCAACTATTGAAACTACAACTTTCAAAAGCATCTTCAGGTTCTAAGGTAGCAATCATTGAAATTGTGCCAATTCCTCAACATACCTACTCAAATTTTAAAAAAAGTGATTGCTTCTAAGCACACATAAATCCTAACATCATCGCCAATGAAAGGCATATTCTTAAATAAAATGATGAAAAAGAAAAAGTGACCAACTCCAAGCAAGAAGGCCAAAATATGTAAACAAACAAAGTCTTCATAAAAATATTTCTGCTTAATGTGTGGCAAACCATATATAGAGTTACCCTTTGAAGACTGGATTCAGTGCAATAAGTGTAAAGTGTAGTGCCATGAATCATGCAGTGATTTTGGAGTAAAATAAATGACTTTTGTCACTAAGAGTGGATTTTGAAAATTGTCTGTGTTCTTGACTATTTTATTTGAGTTAGTATGTAAACATGGTCGAATATAATCTTTCTGTAATGTTAGGGTAATGCCATCCGAATGTATGGCATTACCCCTGGAGGCAAAATTTGGTGCATATAAATGATTTGTGTTTTTTGACTGGAACATGACTTCTATTTATTAATTTAACATTTAAATACATTTTGTATCTCTAATATAATATAAAATGTTATAAGAGCAATTTTTGGGGAAATACATAGTCAAAATCTCGAAATTAAAAATGTGTATGGTATTATTCCACTTTCCCCTAAATACTATTTTCATGATAAAGAATTAAGTTGAAAAGGTTGAAAATATAATGACTATGTCTTTTATTTTTGTTACTTTAATTTCAGTGCTATTTTAGTCTTAGTAGTCACAGGAAAAGTCAGATCATGTCATTTTATTTCTTGCAGATAATATTAAAAAGTATTGCTATATTTATGACATGTAATAATTCATTAATATATTTGTTTTTAGATAAATGGAACCTCAACCTCAACCTTCAGTTGATTATAACAATCGTAAGGTTGTCAGTCGACCAACTATAGAATTCGATAGCAGTTATTTTAGAACAATAACAGGTATTCTCAAAATACTTGAAACTGTATTCAATATATGTATTTTTATTTGTGTTGGATGTACAGGGCTATATCAATTGGGTGGTGGAGCATTTTTGAATTTCACAGCTGCAATTACATTTATATTCACAATATTGTTTTTCCTATTCTATTTGTTCAACATTATATACTATTTACCTGGACCTTGGGTGTTAATTGTAAGTCAGTTTATTTTTATAAATGTAGCAAAAGTTGTGTTGGAAAGATAGATCTTAAATATTTAAAAATATTCTAATGAAAATATATGATAATAGCTTTTTTAAAAGGATAATCTGGATTTAAATTTTCCACTAGTCCTGGAGCTATGAGACTTTCAATCATACTCTCTGAAGGGTAACCCATTACTCTATGGGGTAACCTATGCCCATATAAAGGTCACCTCAGCGACCTATCACATCTATTTTAAGTCCTTGCTTTGACCCCAGGAAGTGTGTGCATTTCGCAAGCTACGTGTGTAGCCAGTAGGTACCACAGGGAGGGGCAACACAGTGACGGACAAATGATAACCTCTTTTCACGGTCCTTGGGTTAAGACCGGTTCCCATGGGGACACCTTGATCACTTATCAGTCGGTAGTTTTGTGATGTAGTACACCTCAAGACATGCAATGAATGGCAAGTATTGTGTTGCACCAAGGGTACCTATGCCTTAAGGGGTAACTTTATTCATACTTTTGTGTCCGAAGCTAATATTTGGTGTCAATAAATGGTAGCATAATTTGGCTATGGAGAAATCATAAACTACCTCTTTTGCTACCTGGTCACGTAACCAACCAGTCCCCAACCATAGTTATCAAAACGAAAACATCGGTTACATTCCTAGATGACCGCTTCAAGAATGAGATCAACTCAAAACTCTCAGTATCAGAAGTTGGGAGCTAAAGTATCTACAAGAGCGTATGCCAGACGCGCCCGGATGCCGGCCATGAGTATAACAACCAACAATCAATTGTCTTCCATTCAAAGTGAGACATAGAATCATCACCGGCTGTTGCAGGGGCACTAGATCCGACAATGTGAAGTAGGCCGACCTGGAGGACATCAATACCAGAATCGAAACCAAAGCTGTCAAGCTATGAGAGAAAGACTACAGTAGAAGTCATTCTGACTGTCTGTTCAAAGTCGCCACCAGAATCTGCAGAACTCGTTTTAAAGCTACAACTGGATGGAGATATGTTCTTAGAAAGGCCAGCAACCTCTGAGATTATGAGTCCATCCCCAGAGAGCTTAGAACTATTGGTGACAATATCCCACCTTGGATCGGTCTTAAAAATCTGACCATCCATTCGAACACAGATGGTGACAGCACCAAGAAAAACTTCAATGAAGTTAGAGAAGCTGAAACTGAGAAGTATCTCAATATCCTTCTTATCAATACCATCAACGGAGGTGGAGGTATTTATACGATTTGGGCAATGGAAGTTTTACTAACAAGTCTATATGCTGCAGACAGGATGTGTTCCGGTTGTTGCAGAACTAAAATCATGGCTATCAACCAGACCGTCAAAGACTTTGTTGTTAATCACAAGACCGAAAAAAGAGGTAAAAGTATCCGAATTCTCACCGATAACAAAACCATTCTCGATAAGATCCGAAATGCTTAGACCAAAAAAGGAAGTAAAGCAGTGACGGACATCCTCAATACCATCTCGAAGCTTCAACAAAATGACTTCCAGGTAGAATTGGGGTGGATACTATCCCACTGCGGCACCATTTGTGCAAGGCAAGATTTGCCATTCGTTGTCTGTCCAAAATATCTGTGTGCATCATGATTTTTTATTTCTGAAATACTGGTAGAATAGTTAACAAATCCAACTCTAGAAATATAATTTGGAAAATCCAAAAATAAAAAAAATAACGTTTTAACTAAAATAACTACCTGCAAGAATACATGCTGTACACAGACTTTTTGGACAGACGGTATAATGCAAAACCTTTGGGAACAGAGAGTATGATTAAAACTCTCGCAGTTCCCGGATAAACAATGACTGATATAAGTCGTCCGGAAAAAAGAATTTGCTTTTTTATCCAAGAATTATGTATATTCGGTTTAAAAAAATCAATAAGAGTAATCTTACAAAATAAATCAATAATTGTTAGTAAATGATTATAAAAAGTTTCCATTGTCCTTAGTGATTTTTCGAGAGCACAAGATTCGTTGTTGAGCTTGATAACCGTCAAAGATGCGAAGTAATCATTTATGAAATTGGCAAAAATTTCTTTTACACCATTGAAGATAGCATTGTTTCCCTTGTCTTCCAGATTCCTGAAGTCACTACCTATCACATAGGTTCAAATCGGGTGAGTATGGATGTAGAGGGATTTTAGAAACAACTGTATTTTCAAGAAATTGTTCAATGCAGCAAGGCTTATGGGGACGAGGATTGTTGTGCATCCTATAAATTCGTTCTGTTGGAAAGCCTAATTCATTGATATGTTGAAGGCAATTTTGTAGAAAGCTATTAATATATCCATCAGAATTTATGCTCCCCATCATCATCTAAGATGTCAAAATAGCTCTCTCCATTGAAGTTTGGTGCAACGATTATGCGATACTTGTCAGAAGCAATGGTCTTTCTTTCTCAATTGCTCTGCAGATAATATGCTCATCTTCTCTTATCAACTCTGACGTTGTCCTCTGTCTTCAATGATCAACGCCTTCCTGAACCAATGTTTTTTCTTCTATCCTTGAATTCTTTCGCTACTTGCTGTTATACAGTTGTCTCCTAATGCATTGACTAGCAGCTCTTGTATCTGAACTTCAGAGTATTTGTTCATCGCTAACATCTTAATGAAATCATTTATGTCTCAGTTGACATGATGCAATATATTAAAATCTATAATCATATTCAATAAGAATGTATTCAAAATTTAATATCAAATTTATATTATAGACTATGAATATTAGTTATCAATGCAATAAAATAACTTGTAATTCTAATGAAATCTGTGATTCCATCTGTAATTATGAGTATAAAAAATAAATCTGTGCTTCAATCTAGGATAAAAAACCTTTTTTCCGGACGACCTACACAAAATTGTTACAAAGAATTTTCACAATCTTCCCTTGCTGATAAAACATCTTATTTATAATTGTATGAAAAACTACCTATAGAGTTTAATAAAATGTGTTTATTTTTTTAGGAACTTATTATTATGTTTATTTTCGGAGCTTTGCATTTGATTGCGATGATAGTTGTTTCAGTCCAATTATCAACAGGGCATATTTTAATATCTTCAAAACCTGCAGCAACAGGGGCGACTGTAAGTTGCACAATTTGTAGTTGATAATTGCTCTACCCGAAATAATAAATAAAAACACATGTATATTTAAACAATATTTTCTGTAACGTGTTTAGTAACAAAATGCCTGTTTAGAGAACCGTTAGAGTCAAATTGAATGAAACTTTGGTAGAACAATATATTGGAAAGATGGTTTCAGGAGGTAAAAAGTTGAACTTTCTCCTATTGATTTCATACGGGTCGGTATGTTTACTGACACTGAAAGTTAGTTCCCAGAAGTATCGATTATATATATTAATTTACAATGATTTTATCGATGAAATCATTTTTAAAATCGATAATCAAAACTTTTTATATAAATATTTTAATTGCATGTTTCTTAGGTTTTAGTGTAAATTAGAAATCTATCTAAAAAGTTGATTGCTTTGATCTGATGGTATTATTGGTCGCTATCTGATTTTTTTAAATGTGATTATTGTTTCATTTGTCTATTTGGTTTCTCCATATTTCATTCTAAAAGGAAAACATTATTCATATATTAAAAAAAACAGCATTGTTACCCATAAAATTCATAAAGTAATAGTTTACGAGTATATTACACAACAAAAGTTAGACCGTTTGGCTTCGAAAACTATAAAGTAAAGATAGAGAAGACTATCTGATCTTTCGCAGTACAGAACTTAGATAAGTACTTATTTTTGAGAAAACCTACACACACTTGTTACTTGGAAGACCTCTACACACACCTATTGCTTGGAAAATCTCTACACACACCTATTACTTGGAAGACCTCTACACACACCTATTACTTGGAAGACCTCTACACACACCTATTACTTGGAAGACCTCTACACACACCCATCCATCAAACTGAAAAACAGAAAATGGTGCTGTGGCATATATATATAATTTTTAACATCAACAAGGGCTAATTTTGCGATGTTCTAATTTACTAATGATCAATCTTAAAATGACCTATGATTGTATATTATACTCTAACTAGTATTATCTTTTTGTAAGAATGACTGTGGTAAACGAATAAACAATACTGAACTAATTTGAAGTGGTTAGAGCCTGTCATCTATTTGTATTTGATCAAATTGATTGTTTATTTACTTTAAATTCTTGTATGCTTACTACCTATGCAGTTACGTTAGTATGGTTCTTTGCTTTGATGTTGATGTTGATGTTAATAATACCTACATACATCAAAACAGTTGCCTGGCAATTACTTAGCTATGAAATATCGTTCTAATTGAATGATACCTACTCAATTAGAGACAATCAGATACTTTACTATTCACATGATGTTTTTGAAGATGCGCCAATATTTTTACTAAAGATAATGCCGAAATTCAAAATCTGAAAATAATTGAAAAACTGTCAATGACAGATGACCGACATAATATTTTCTAACGGCTGACTGGTCTCAAGAAAAACATCCAAATACTTCAATGACTTTCAAAAATAACAAAACAGTAATCAATGACAAAAATATTGTAAAACAATTAAACAAAGAACTTACCAACTTTCAAAAACCAAAATCATGTAAAGTTAACCGACACACAAAAAAATATATCAATGAATTACCCAATGAAATGTTAACAGCTGCCATCAAACAATAAAAAAACTCACCCACCCTTGGTCCAGACAATATATCCATGATTCATCTAAAACACATTGGACCTCTAGCAACTTCATTTATCACTAACATC
>JAUYWI010125472.1:0-10114 GCA_034780595.1 Parotoplana pacifica | reverse complement strand
ATCGTAAAAAATCTATTGTTATATTGATTACATTTCTAGCCAATAGCCTTAATTATAATCTATGGATTTATCAAATTTATAGATATTTTTATACATATAAACGCTGTTTTTACGGTAAACAAATCTAAGGATTTGTCAAAATAAATTTTGTTGTCTATAAAGTAAATAATAAATTTGTATTTTGGTAAAAAAACGCTGTTTTTTATGGGACAGCCTGTAGAAGCCATGATTATATACTTGTTATACAATTTTTAGTTAAAAACTCGTTTTAAACATAATTTATGTTACACAATATTTTGAGAATGCATACTCTTAAAAACAGGGACCACTTAGAAGCTATAGAATTGATTTATTTAATCGACGTGTGTAAACAGCGTAACATTGTAACATCAGTCAATCGTGGCAGTAAACAAAGCAAACTGATTATCAATTTGATGTATGAATGTAACATTTATTATGAATTTTAATGAAAATAATCTATGTCTATTGAGTGGTATGAGCATTGTATGGTATGGAATTGTATTTGATATTAAAACGTATGTTATGCCAAATGTTGTGACATTGTTACCACTTGAATGTGTGATTTTTTTGTAAAGTGTCATCATTATTATTATATTTAGTTTATAGTAATTCAAAGCAAAAAAAAGTTAAAATGGCTAATATAAGTATAAAGTATGTATTTTATGTATTTATAGACAATGTAACAGTTAAAATACTTTTATTAGCTATCTATTAAATATGTAAAATATAAACACAAGTTATATTTCACCTCCGTAACATTGTAACGCCATCTTGATGTATAATTTGATTAACAACTTTGATAAACATGCATTTTTATTGAACTAACAAAAAAGGATTAACCCCTAAAAATTTTCAGAATATTACGTGGTTGACAAGTTTAGTACAGATTAGTTTATACTTTAAAAAATGTTAAATTCTTTATTTTAAGGGTAAAACGAGACATATGACTAGATCGATTTAAGAAAAGTTGTGTCAACTACGTAACATTTTTGTGACATTTATATTTTATATATTTTTTTATAATGGACAGCAAATCTAAACACTCAAAAGTAATAATTGTACAGAGATCCGAAACACTATCCACATGTAGGTATTACACACGAAATTTATTAGAAAAATTATCATGCCTTCGGTGAAATTTGTGGGTTATTTGAGTCCAAAAGGTTTGACTGCTCTCAGGTGTGTAGACTGGTTGATATGAATTTTGAAAAGTTTGCTCTTAAGTTGCACAACCTGCCACGTGGCCTCAAATGGTCCGTCCTAGGTACGTTAAATTCTTATCTCTTAAAAAATAGCATTTATTCTGGGTACTGACTGCTTTTGATGTTACAAGTAAGTAAAAATTAATGGCGTGATACTACGTTCATTGGAAATGGGTTTTCTATAATATATTTTATGTTATTTGTATAAAATAATGTATTTTAATATAGGCATCTTAGTATTGAATTTAATCATAATGTTAATAAAAGTAACGTTTTTTGTAAATTTATAACAACGCCATTTTTAATCACTTTTGTAACAGCAGTCTGTCTCTGTACATTGAATTTCAAGCCAATTGGATAAACGTAAAAAAAAGATTTTTTTTTGAAGATAAGAAGTTAACACCGGACGGAGTGACCAATTGGTGTCATCAAACCTTTGGGACTCAAATAATGTCCAATTGAAGTGGCACTAACTCCCGGTAAGATGCTATAGAAGAAGTATGTAGGTACCTAGTCTAATTAATCAGTCTTTTTTCTGTCTAACCGCCTATACTCTGTGTGTAACAGCATCAATATTCCCGCAGTTTATTGACTTTTATTTAAGGCTGGTGGTATCAACAAACAAATGTCCGCCTATTGCAGGTACCCCTATCTAGCTTGCTGCACTATTTATGAAATTTTTATACGTCAAACAGCTGTTAATGTCATTTTTTAGGCGGCATTCCATTGACAGATAGGTACCTACCTCTTTTAGGTTTTACGAAGAAGATATCAAAGTTGAGTTCCTTTTTTCTACCAGCGCAGGTAGAAGATTTGTATTTCTTTTTTGGATGACATTCAACGTTCTCTCGGTCTATCGAAGGTTACTTTGATATAATAAAACCTCATTTCAATCAGTACCATCATCTATTTACTGTCAGCTGTATTTATATAAGAACTTAAATGTGATTGGTCAATTTGATGACCAATTAGGTAGAAGTTGTTACAGATATTAGCATATTTTTATTTTCCGTAAAACATTAGTTTCAGTAATCAGTATTTCACCTAGTGTCAATAATATTGCTTAACTTTTTTGTTTGCTTTTGAAATTGAATAACTCTCTCCCTCTGAAGATCTATTCAAAGGAATTACCAACTGAACCAGGTGAGTTTCGATGCAGGTACCTAATAGATAGTGGGTCAGGCTCCAGTCTAGGTAAGCAGTTACCTATTAGGATTTTTGTCTTCATTGTTTAGGTATAGGTATTATTTTTTCTTTTATACAGCCCCGCCAATTAATAACGCCGCCCCCTATCTAACTGCATGTTAAGTAAAGTGTTTTATGAAGATTGTCACATTAAGACAACTTTTGGAAGAAGTAGCCATTTGAAATCTGAAACCTAATGGTTTTGAAGAATATTTCAAAAGTAAAAGACTTGTGATAAACTCACATCATTTTCTCCAGAAGACATTTACCTATTTTTGTAAAACCTTTTCCTCAAAGTAAAGCAATTAGAACAAAAATTAAAAACCGTTGAAAAAGAAAAAATTAAGTGGGTCTATCACAGATCTGTCACTTCTAGAATATTCTTCAAAATCATTAGGTTTCCGATTTGAAATGGCTACTTCTTCCAAAAAGTTGTCTTAATGTAACAATCTTCATAAAACACTTACTTAACTTGCAGTTAGATAGGGGGGGGGGTGTTATTAATTGGCGGGGCTGTAATAATTTCTCTCTAAATGTAAACGATTCTGAAAGTTCTTTTGATTGCAATTTTAACTTGCATAAATTCACTTCAAATTTAATTTTGCTAATTGGATACTTACAAATTATCTGAAATATTCTCTTTGAAACCTTTATTAGGTAATTTGGAAGTGAAAAACTAATTATGCAATTGTGGAATTGTCCTGGAGTCCTTGGGATGATCTCTCAGGGTAGTCTTGTTGCATTGTTTGGAAAACCTAACTGTTGGTGCTATCCATTTCTATATCGCTTAGAATTAAAATAATGTGGCAACCAAACAGAATAATTAAAAAAGTTCGATTGATTTTCAAAATCATCTAATGTGTGAATAATATGTGACCGTCCACATTTAGGGTGGTGGAGAAGACTGTCACAATTATCTTATAATATTTATTTCACTTTAAAAGACACATAGATTGTTTATAATGTTCACCAAAATAGCAATACACAGCTACCATTATCCAAACTATAATACCTAGAGATAGATGTCTCCACAGGGTTGTCAGAGCGGTAAGTCTTGTCCAAAAGAGTTCAGAATAGTCATCCCTGGGCTTGCTTCCTGTCGATGTTTTGGGATAAAATTTGGAAGACAGATTTTTGAAAAAATCAATATGGTGGCCGAACTAGAGAGCTGAGAATGTTATCTGCTACAAAAATTAAAGTTTGTTTAATTGACTTCAAATTTGGTGTGCACAAATCTATAAATAGTTTTAGAAAAAATATTGATAATCGATTCTTGTGTTTCCCCAATCTATTTTTGCTCTAAAAATATTGAGTATCGATTATTTTTGCCACAATTTGAAGTCGACTGCTGATCAGACTTGAATTCTTGGACCTGATGACGTCATTAACCCCTAGCTCGGCCTGCATATTGATTTTTTTCAACAAAAAAGTGTCAATGCATATTAAATTTTAACCTAAACCATCCCACGGGGGAGGTGTCGGCCCAGGGATTAACTTGTTTACTGCCAAAGACTTCACTAGAAGACTCTTGGACAAGACTTTCCACCCACTACCATATCGTTAACTGTTGCGATTGTTCTTTGAGTGTTCCGTTTCTCTACAATCATGACGTGCAGCTTCATCTGGAAGGTTGTAGCAGTAGTGAGTGTCTCATCTCGTTTTGTGTGGTGCTCGACTTGTAGGTACCTACTGGCTCTTGCTGTGTACCATCGATTGGTTTTCTTTGCTAACTAGTTCTTTGTTCAGTTCTGCAACTAATCTAAACTCCTCGTACCAATTGTGTTGGGTTGTGTGGCTTTCTGAATCATTCATTGTTATCGGTTAGAATGTCTAAAAAAATTGTAAAACTAAAAATGGTAATAGAGCAGATAATGGCACCATTTCAAGTCGTCGAAAATGACCTTTAGTGACTTTGCTATGTCCATATCGATTTAGAACAAATTGTTATCTTTCATTGTAAATATTTCTGTAGGTATAGTTTAGTTTTTGAGTATGAAACTGCAATCTAGGTTTTAATAATGGATTATATTTTGCAACTTTTTTTGTGCTCACAAAATTAATGTTGACTAAACCTTGTACTGAGTTCCTAGACTAGGCTGGGAAGTTTTTGAAATATCCCAGGAAAAGCTAAATGGAAAGTACCTACATATAGTAGTACTGGTAGGTGCATGTCTACCTACTCTAGGTCAAACCAAACAAAGAATTGTGTTTGTGTAAATTACAAAGTCGTCTCTTGCATGTGATCAAATATTAGCATTACCCGTTCACATGGCCTGGAGGCAGCTAAAAAAGGTGCATCTACATACTACATACGGAGAGCAAGTCAAGAGGAAAACGCTTTAAGTAACTTGTGTTAGTACATTTGCGTGTAAATACTTTGGATAATTTTTGTTTGTCAACATCATCATCCTCTCCTCTGCAGACACGTTGTGTGACTCATTTCGATATCTGTGCATGCTGCCTGCTGCTACAACTTTATGCACGCATAGAATAGAGGATGGTAAACGAAATTTCTGCCACTGCTCACAGCACCTATTTGGGAGTCTATAGATAGAGAATATTTCTTTTCCATTGAAGTTTTGTTAAAAATGGTTAGAACCTTGGTAATAGAGAACTATCCCGCAGTACTTATGTAATTATTAAATAGGAAAATCAGCAATCACTTTCTTTTGGTGTAAACATGTTGATTTCAGCTATCTATTTTATTGATCGATTTCTGTTGTAAATCATAGATTTTACTTCTATCTTTATGTTATAGAATTTATACTTCTATTTATTAATGTTATAGTAGATACCTACTTCTATAGTTTTATGTTATAGATTTTACTTTTATATCTTTCTGCTATAGTTGATACTTTTTATTTTTATGTTATGGATTATAAAGATTAGTCAATTTTATTTTGTTGCCATCTGTAGTTTTGAATACTGGCCGCCCGTTGCAGCTTCGCTTGAAATAAAAATTCTTCCTAAGGCTACCCTGGATCTCCTTAAATTCCTTAAAAGCGGAGTCCATATTGGGAAGCAGCTGTGACACCTTCTTAACCCATTCCTTTGGATTAAATCACGTTCTTCTGGAACCTGAGCCAAGTTCGTTCCATCCTTGGCCATATGCTGCTAAATTCAGCCGTCTTGATTTTCTACAGGTTTTGGTTTGATACTTTTGCTTGTTTTCTACAGAAGCAATTTTGGTGGCCACTAACCTTCTGAAAGATCAACTCGTTACACACACTCGTCATCCACTACACCTCATTCAAGCCATTGTGCAATGTAGATATAAATCTAATTCTGTTCTTTTTATGTTGTAGATAATACATGTTCTCTTGTTTTGGCCGCTGACTGAAGACTGAAGAATGGATTTGCCGAGATTTCCCCTTGCTCTTATCGTTTTGATTAATTTTACAATTGTTACAGTAGCAGAAGGTAAGAAGAACCGTCTGATTAGTGACATTATCAAATTTGGGCCACTTTTCTGATAAAAATAGCGATTCATTACAATCAACAGCCGAGCGCTTTTGCCCAGTAGTTCCAGCAAACAAAGCCGAAAAAACATCACAATTGAATTAGGTATCACAAATTTGACATACTAAAAATCTCCAAATTCCCATTATTGGAAGATGGTTAGTCATTTGACCGATTAGGAACATTTTGACTTTAATTTTCATCGATAATAGAATAGAAAGATGGTTGGTTTAGTTACTGAAATATTTGACATGGTGATGACAGCATATGACTCATTTTAATCAACATCTTCCAATATTGAATCGGAATAATAAATAATGGAAGTAAATACCCGGCCAATAAATTGGTCAAGTACAAATTAAGCAAACATTTGGAACAATTTTACCTTGCAAGAAATGTGTGAAAAATAATCAAATTGCTCTTAGAACGAAAATAGTTTTTTTCTTATTTTTATAGTGATATATTTCATATGCATGCTACTTACAAGTAATATTGAATTTAATCATAATTCTAATAAAAATATCTTAAAATATTTTTACGGAAAAAAAGCATTTCCTGTTAATTTAGGACGACGTTAGTGTTTTTGTAATCATTTATAACAGCACCCAGTACCCTGAATTTGAAGCCAAATGTCCCACCAGTGAAGTGGCAGTAGCCCCCTGTCTCTATTAGCAGCATACCAAATTTGAGTGTCAGAATTTATTTTGTTCTGTGCATTTTCTGTGATTCTATTGCATTGTATGTGTAGAAGCAAAATGTAGCCTGTTTTATAGGGGGGGGGGGGGACACCCAAAATATGTTCCTCGACGACGATTTATGGCATTACATATTTGATATAAAAAAGATTTGATAATAACTATTTATAAAGTCTTTATAAATGAGTAGAGGTATTTAACTTTATTCTATGCAGTCATTGGAAATTTACTTTCTATGAAATTTTGTCGTCGTTGGGAAAATTTCAAATAAAAAGCAACAATCTGTTTTTATAAGTTTAAAATATGGCATTTTAGTGATTTTGTGTACACCATTACTTTCAGGTAGTATTGTATTTTATCATATTTATTATATAAATAGCATACATGACATATAAAGTAGTCCATGGTTCATAAAGTAAAACTTTATGGATGTAAAAGTAAACTTTATTATCGATGCATCGTTTTTCTTTTTTGTATATCATTGCAGGTTCTCTGGAATTGTTGTATCCCAAAGTTAAACCTACAATGAACCAGTTCATCACCAAAATGACTCCAAATGACCCAAACAACGCTGTACTAACGTGTAATTTCGTAGCCAGCAATGGTATAAAAAGGGTCAGATGGTTGAGCTCAGCCGGTAGACCTACTGCTCCAACGGCCAAGTGGAGTCGTGTCCGTAGTGACTTGGGAAAAGTAAGCAAGTGATTGGCAATTGAATTGAGTTGGGCCAAAATTGCCAAGATCTGCTGTTTACAAAACTGTCAATTCTGAAGCCAAAATTGATTAAATTATTTGGCAGATACACTCCACTGTTGAAAATATCGATTTTTATGACCAAGGTGCAACTTGAGAGTTAAAAAAATCGATAAGTTTCAATTTTTGAATTGTGCAAAAACTAAGGAACAAAATGTCTTCAAATGTTTTACAAAATGTTTCCCCGTAGATGCCTAGCAAAGGTGGGCAATTTTTATTGAAGCTCAAAAAAATATTTAAATTTGTCTGTTAGTAATTGCTTATAATTGAAAATTTAGTTTCCTCATTAAAATATGAATAGTTCGTTGGAATCTATTCTTTATCTGACATGTAATCAGCGTACCAAAGTCAAAAATTGAGGTCCACTAATTTTAGGCCCAGGCGATTTATCTCACATTCCATTTGAAAGCACAAAATCATTCCAAAACCACTATAGAAATGACCTTGAAATTAGGCCAACTAAAGCCATTTCTATGTGCAGAAACTCACACAAAAAGTCTATTTTTACAGTCCTGCCCCCAATATGTTGGGCCTTCTAGACCAGCAACCATAAAACTGAGGCATTCAAGTTTTTAACACATTATTTTTTATGTCTTTCTAATTCTAAATCTCAAATTTGAGAAAGATAAGCTATTTGGTTGGGATTTTAGAGGCCGTTAGATGATTTTGAAAATATCGTTTTTTTACCCAAGAAATTGATACTCAATAACTTTTTTGAAAAAAAGGATATACAGGGTGTTTCATAAGTCACGCGCCACTTTTAAGGTCATATTAAAATTTTAAATCTATGCAAATATTACGTTCTATATGGATCATATTTAGAGTTATTTTAAAATTTTAAGTTTAGCTTTCCGAAAAAGTGATAAATTATTCATCAGAAAAACGCGTGCAAATGATTTTTATATACGGCGAAACACAAAGAGCAAGAAAAACAACTCAACAGTTCAGTGAAACGCATCCAGAAGCTAATAGTCCCGATCAAAGGACAGTGTCAAGATTAATAGAACGTTTCTGTGAAACTGGAAGTGTGCATGACAAAAAACTCGCTCAGGAACATCAACCAACCATACTGAAGGAAATAAAAAGGAAGAAGTTTTAGGCTTGTTGCTGATAAACCAAAGCAATCAGTGAGGCAGATAGCTTCACAAGTTAATAATAGCGCAACGTCTGTATGGAGAATTCTACACGAGGAAAAATATCCCCCTTACAAATTCACTATTATCCATAAGATTCAGGAAAATGACTTTGACCGTAGACTCCAATTTTGCGAATGGTTTCAGGAACAAGAGGTTTCAAATCCAGAATTTTCTAAGTGGATTTTATTCAGTGACAAGGCAACTTTTAAAACAAACGGTCAAATGAATAGACATAATTGCACCTTTTGGCAAAAGAAAATCCTCACTGGATGGAAGGCAGGAAGACTGAAACTTTCGATAAGGTTACCGTCTGGCTAGGTTTAGTTGACACAACAATAATCGGCCCTTTCTTTTTTGAAGGCAATGTCAATGGGCAAAATTACCTGGATATGTTGCAGACTTGGCTCATGCCCAATATTCTCAATACAGTCCCCGCACGTAGACAAAGAAAATTATGGTTTATGCAGGATGGAGCACCTCCCCATTTTGGAATTGCTGTCCGAAATTTTCTTGACACCACATTTGAAGGCAGGTGCATTGGGAGAAGAGGGCCTGTGGAGTGGCCTTCACGTTCACCCGATCTTAACCCTCTTTGACTTTTGCATTTGGGGTTATTTGAAGGACAGGGTCTATAGAACTCCCCCCCCCAATTTACAAGATTTGCAACAAAGGTTTGTTAACCAAGTTAACACTGTTTCAGCTGAAATGTGCCGAAATATACAGGAAACTTTTTCGTCGCGGATAATCGGTGTATTGAGCAGGACGTCAACACATTGAACAGTTTGATTAAAATATGTTTCATACACTTACATATGTACTTACTCTTTTGTAATGTGTTCAACAAATACACATTTTTGGAAATACACATTTTTGGAACTTACTTCTTTTAATATAACTTTAAAAGTGGGGCGTGCCTTATGAAACACTCTGTATATTATTAAATATTAAACGTCTCATTTCTTCGGTTGACCAATAAATGTGTAGTTTCATTTTAGCCTATTTCATTGTTAATTATTTTAGTAGACCTAGTAGGTCCCAGTAGCGTAGTTGGTTAAGGGGTTGGTATAAGGGCTTAGGAACCATAGGTAGGATCCCGCCGTAGGATCGATTCCCAGATAGACCTCATTTATTTGTCTATATGGGTAGTGTATGTCCCAGTAGCGTAGTTGGTTAAGGGGTTTGGAATCATAGGTAGGATCGATTCCCGGATAGACCTCATTCATTTGTTTATCGGGGTAATGTAGCGTAGACGGTTAAGGGCTTAGGAACCATAGGTAGGATCCCAGTGTAGGATCGATTCCCGGATAGATCTCATTCATTGACCTACTGCTTTTTGTTAGCTAGCAAAGGGGACTTTCATTATATGCGGAGGAGAATTACCGCCAACGGATATAATGAATACGTTTTTGGGCGTACAAGTGATATATAATTACTTACCGGCAATAACATGTTGAAGGCTTATTACAGATTCAATCTAGATAATGGCAGCTTTGGCAGAAAGCAAAGCGGAAACTACTGCAATATAAGTCCGCAGATTATTCTCTATGACATCTATAGGGGGTTGCAAATTTTTTTTTTCGTTTTTCATAAAGTTTTATATATTTTAAACAATAACAATAGTCAATAGTGCTCAATGTTCACAACTTATATCCTTCTAAACATA
>JAUYWI010125461.1:0-10114 GCA_034780595.1 Parotoplana pacifica | reverse complement strand
AGCGTTAAAACGACAATTAAATATTGTAGTCTACCTAACCTTGTTTATATATGCTAACCTAAATATAACACTGTGTAGCTGAATTTGTGACAGAACTTGAGATGGAGTTAACTGACATGTGCGAGAAACAATGACAGGACGCTAACCAGATCGATGGTTCTATTTCTTATAAAAAGCATTATTTCGGATTCTAAATATTAGAGGGCTATTTTGCATCATCTAATGTTTTTCCACAGCGAACCCTCTGACATACCTCCCAGATAATTAGTTAGATATGATTTCCGGTTTGAAGAATGCCATTTCGTAAGACCACAAAAATAGTGACTCTCATCTCTTTTGAAGATCTTAAGTTGCTCAGTAAGTCCTTTGAAATATTTATAACATCATGAAAAGTTCTTGGAAAGAGTCAGCCATGAATTTAAAAAAAAAGAATTCAAAGATATTTTCGTTAAAGAAAACCTTTTTGCGATTTGCAATAAATTTATTAAACAACAAAAATATCGATTATTTTCAGAGATTAAAAGTTTTCAATGAGTTTCTATAAATATTAAATACGAAAGATTATTTACTCTTCAATTCATTGACCAAGTTTCTACAAATCCACAGAGAACTCCATTAGGAGTGTGTCCGATTATCACTGACCCCCTTTGTACGCTGGAAACAGCCAACACGATGGTCTGGCATTCCATGCGCCACAAAATAATCTCTGTTCACTATTTTAAATATTTGACTGATTCTTTACCATACCGTTCGGGAAGGTTTTTAGTTGTTTTTAATACCCAGATCTAGATTTTTACAACAGTTTTCAGTCAACCTGTAATTTACCATTTTTAACAAAAAAAGGAATTGTAAATAAAATGTTATTTATTAGAAAGAAACAAGTAATCCAAATGAAACTATTTGAGATAATGCATTTACAAGGTACAGTATGAGTTTGTTATGAAATTAAAAATTAAGTTAAATACATTATTAATATAAGACACGCTACTAGACCTTTAAGAACAAAAGCACAAAAATGTGTTCCTGCATTAACAAAATCCTCTCTGTTTTGACTGCCACTTTGGAACAGCGACAACATAATTTTCTGCATACACGACCAGGAAAATTTGCTATCAAGAAACCTTGGAGCTGTGGCATGAATATTAATGAATAAAACATTTATTTGAATTGGATGTTTTGGTCTAGAAAATCCATAACTGCCATTCACTTGTAATCATCGGTGGAACGCCAATCAAAACGAAAATCAACCGAATATAAAGCAGTAACAATTATGAGTTATGTTGCTTCTGCAAACGGAAGCCGTAAAGGTGTCCTGGGCGTAATATGCGTTGTGATTACTATTGTCTTAAAAAATCGCGAACGCCCACATTGATGTTGGTAATACCCCGCCAAAAGACAATTTGTATTCCAATTCCTCATAAAGGAACACTGCCAGGAATCATTCGCAAAGAAGTGTTTTATTTGTTGACTGTTGGACTGTTGACGTTAGTTTCGTATGAAATTCAATGCAAACGAACCTGAAGTTATAATAAATTTCATTTCACTTTATTTTGAAGCTTTCGGCTTCCGTTAGTAGAAGCAATAAAAATCAGAATGCTTCTCAGTTTTATTGTTTTTGCTAACAGAAACCGAAAGCTTCGAATAAAGAGAAATGAGATTTATTATAAATTCACGTTGTTTATATAGAATTTCATACGAAACTAACGTCAACAGTCCAAATGAACAAATAAAACCCTTCTTTGCGAATGATTGCAGGCACTGTTCCTTTATGAGGAATTTGAATACAATCAGTCATTTGGGGGGGTATTACCAACATCAATGTGATTTCTTGCCGCTTTTTTAAGACAAAAGTAATCACAACGAATACTACGCCCAGGATACTCGTAATTGTGAGGCTAATGCGCTGATGGTTGGTCACAGTTTGCACTAAAAGAGAAATACAAGACCAATTAATTGTCAACTATTGGCAACATTTCTATGTACGGAGGATCAGGTTAAGGGGGGGGTCGAGGTGTCCTCCCGGAGCTTCTTCAAAACTCCTCCAAACAAAGCAGCTTGTACCGAACATTTGGAATCTGCGCAGATGTGTGAAACCCCAAGGGTCACGTGACGTTCCTTATTGCAGAAAGAAATTTATTAATACTTGTTAGATACACTAAAAACACTCTGTGCATGTTTTAAAAAAATTGATTTTTGTGGCCAGAAAGCCACGATAGTTTTCATGGCATATCTATAGTTTAAATCTTAATGCATGACATATCTACAGTTTTGCCGTTAGTACGTGTGACATATCTAATGTTTTACCATTAGTGTGTGTGACATATCTATAGTTTTACCGTTAGTGTGTGAGACATACATTCCTGTTAGTGCATGACATATCTACATTTGAAATCTAAATGCATGACATATCTACAGTTTTACCGTTAGTGTGTGTGACATATAGTTTTCCTGTTAGTGCATGACATATCTACATTTGAAATCTAAATGCATGACATATCTACAGTTTGTCCGATAATGTATGACATACAGGGGGGGTATATTTAAGTGACGCCCGATTTTCAACTAAAAATAAATCAATGACATTTAACTAAAAATAGAGCAATGATATTTGTAATCAAAGACATTTAAATTAAAAATAGAGCAATGGAATTTAAACTAAAAATAGAGCAATAAAAACGTATAAAAAGGTGTTGATGACTTAAATTTTTGTTCATTCATTCATGAAACGTTTAAATATTTTCCACCAAACCTAGTTTCCATAGAGATTGCGAATACTTAAAAACAGTCTTTCTAAAGCTGAAGTATCCTCTTTCAGTTTTAACTCGAATTATTGACAAAGTTTCAAGCAACACAACAACATCAAAGGAGAAATATAAAAACGAAGAAGTTGAAAACACAGTGCGAGTGATTGTGCCTTTCAAGTCTCACAAATCAGTAGACATTGTAAAGAAACAACCAGCATCCTCCAGCAAAACGCTAAATGGGTTAATTTTTAGTTCCTCTCTAAATATACAAAGCGATTTGGTAAAGACAAAACTGGTTTTGTAACTCCTGTTTTCTCTTTGGTAATTCTCTCACTGACTTTCTCTCTTTCTCTCTATTTTTTCTTCTTTTGTGTAATTTTTAAGCTAGGTACTAAATATTGATCTATAAACTGTAATCATGGATTCTCTAGATTTCAATGTACTGTATATAAACATATTATAGACTCGATTCCGTACTATAACTTGAAAATGTTATGAAAATAACCACATATTGTGTGTCACTGAGTCTTTCTTTTTTAATTTATAAATCTTGTATTATTAAAAATTGGGCGCCACTTAAAATTCACCCTGTATCTATAATTTCATCGTCGTTTTGTAATATGTACCATTTTTACGTCATTTCCTGGTAACCAAACATTTCTGCCAATAATTGCCTGTATATAAAAATGTTATAAATTTAAATAGCAAAAAATATTCCCAAAAAATGAAAATTCCATATTATCTTATTGAAAAAAAAGGAAGTGCATTAGATATTCAAAAATCATTATTAAACTGATCCTTCTTAAGAAGATTTTCAAATACTCCAAACAACGAATATCATTGGTTAAATACACATGGAAAAACAGATAATTTCACAGGTGCAAATACACAATTACAAATTAGATTAGATGAAAATGATAAACCACATGAATGGAGTAAACCAATAGATCCAATTGAAAATGTAGCGTATTGGCATGACATTCAATACAGAGATATAGAAAATACTGATTTATCTGATGAAGAAATATTAAATAGAAAACACAAAGCAGATAATATAATGATACAAAAATTAAAATCATTAGACAATCTAACTTTTAAACAAAAGTTAAAAACTATAATTGTTCAAAAGATTTTAAGAACTAAAGTAAGATTTGGCGGAAGTTTTGAAAACAAAATATTATATAATAGAGATTCAAAAGTTAAATCAAAAGCTGTATATGTATATTGGTTGTGATTTAGATATATCTCCAATTCTAATTTTAAAAGATATAAAAGAATTTATCTACATCGATTATGAAAAAGAAAGACAAGTAGTATATCCACTAAGAAGAATATTGGATATTTTAGGTGTTCATGGTTCAATTTCTGATTTTAAGCAACAAAGTGATAAAAAAGAAGAAAATAATTTGCAAAAAGGAATGATAAATGAAGAAGGACAAACTGTAAAACTATACGAAGAAACATATCCATACTTTCAAAAGAATTAAGAAAAGAATTAAAAGATTGATATGTTATAATACACATTGGTTTATTCTTAGTTGGCACAGAACTTTTAAAAATGATTCAACCAAACTATGCATTGATAATTGATACAGTACATTCCAATTACAAAAAAGAAGATATACTTTTTAAAAACACAGAAGAAATATATGACTTAGATAAAACAATATTACAAGCTCGACAATTTATTAAATCTGGTGGTGCAATCAAAAAACCTGCTACTGTATCAGATGAACTTCATAGATTCTACAATCAAACAATCAATGCGAGAGTGTGTCTATCCCACACCAACTCGGGAGGCCTGGATTGCTGCCTTCCACTCATTCCTGTTGTTCATCAAGGTCGCGAGTTCTGCCACGCTTGTAACTCCAGCATCATAGATTATACAGAAAACCAAAATATCTTTTGAAAGTTAAAGTATTTTCCAAGGATGATATTTGGTCAGCTGATGTGATTTATATGCCACAATAATAAAGTACACAACCGTTACTCTTCCCCTGATCGATATAAATGATCATGTCACCATTAGCTGCAAATATATTTACTGTGAGTCCATATACTGGAGCACCTTATATTGTGGGAATTTCATGCGTAATAAGCAGTCACATAAAGCCCAGTAAGAGCAAGTCTTTAGACAATTTACGCTTACAATTTCAATAATTTTCCAAATGTTCTCCATATGGCGTAGTCAGTCTGCTGTTAATACATTTTTGTAAAAATGCCTTCAGAACTTACCATTACTACCCTTAAACTTATATAATCAATAAGTTTATTAAGTTAATTTGTAAACTGTTTCAATTGCCTGACTAATTATTTCATTAAATATTTCCACTTGTAACCATCCAGCGATATCTAAAATAGATACGTTGACCACAATTCTCGATCGGAGATAGTTTGAGAACTATATGTAGGTATTTAGTCAATTATATAAAATGTTATGACATAATTTTCAGGATTGTACATAATTATGATAGCATCAGGCAAATGCTTGTCAATTATTTTACAGAAATTACTACTCATATTGTAGTCAAGGACAGTGGGGCTGAACCAGGTTTTAGTCGAACATTTTTGGTTTGTATTACAAATCTAAAGCTAACACAAGACAAATTTAAATAACAATATTTTGATGGATATAATCAATATTAAAAAGCAAAAAATTCATTTAAACGTTGCACTTAAAAACTAAGTATACAAAAATTTCAAATAAGAGAGATTAGTAAAATCGTTGTCATTGTTTTAGAAGAAATTATAATTAAAACGCAACTTTGTCCCACCTATCAGCCTGAGATGATCTATGTATCTATTAAAGTTTATTTTAAAATCTATTTCCGTCACTGAAGCTGTTGTTTTGTTTCCAACACCTAGCACCCAGGTTATGGACCATCTGCGGTAGAATGGACAACCTTTGATCGAGGGAATAACATTTGACAGAGAGTAGAGAATCTTCGTTCAGGGCTGTGATTGGTTCAATAAAAAATGCCAGAAAACTTATTGGATGGGGCCCACATGAGTACATAAGATAATTGTTGATTTAATAAAATTGTAATTTCAATTTAAAAGACTGCTACCATTTTCAGAATATACATAACCGCCAGCAACTGATTGTTTCTTTCTTGAAAACAAAATTAAATTGCTTCTTGTCCTCCACACTCCTCGGAGTGGACAACCGTGGATAGAGTGGACAACCGTGGATAGAGTGGACAACCGTGGATAGAGTGGACAACCGTGGATAGAGTGGACAACTGTCTCCAGAGTGGGTAACCGTTAGTATGTAAACAATCTTTAATAAAGAGTGGACAACCTTTAACAGAGAGTTTGTAGTCTTTGATAGAGAGTAGACAACCTTTAACAGAGTGTTGCCAATCTTTGATAGAGAGTAGACAACCTTTAACAGAGTGTTGCCAATCTTTGATAGAGAGTAGATAACCTTTAACAGAGTGTTGAGAATCTTTGATAGAGAGTGGACAATCTTCGCTAAAGTGGGGCAACCGTTAGTGATGTTAACAATATTTGATAGAGAGTAGACAACCGTCGATAGTGTGGCCAACCTTCATTTGAGTGGACATCCTCCTGAAATCTAGTGGACATATTGGATAGAGAGTGGAGAATAATGCCTCTTTTTAAAACAAAATGGCATTATGTACATAGATGCTTTGTTCATTTTGTAAATCTTGCTTTTATTAAACTTACACCATTAATCAACTATTTGTCCAGACATGTCTACAAACCCAGACGTGCCTCTTATATGGATGTCTCTGGATTGTCATACGGTCCACAACGAACCGGACCCTGCAATCTACTTCGTGCGATCGCCTTCTCCTTGATACCTCCTTACAGACAGCTCCTTTGCAGTCAGACTGACCTCACCCTTCATTACAAGTAGCTCCATTTGTAGACCACGTTAGATTTGAGCAATTTGACTACTGCATCTTTCATTAAAAATGATGATGCAATCCTAACCTTTTAAACAAGCAACAGAGTTCCTAAATTAATATCAACAGTGATGTTCATACGTTTTTGAACATTTCGGTATTAATGGATTTCCTAATTATATGAACAATTAGCACAACCAATACAAATATAGCCATTGTACTTTTAAATATTAAAATTGCCAGAAAAAATATGAATATTAACAACCTTTATATTTATAGAAAACTCTGACTTTCCAATAAATTTTAACTCAACATATACTTATCTTGGAATAAAGTCCTATAAAATGCTTAATTAATAAAGCTTTTATTATCTCATCTAATTGATTAAATTCTAATTTTGAATTATTGAAGCTTTTTAATCTAAAAAAAATTGATCTTTTGATAGCTCTATAAAGTTATATTCAAAAGCGCATTTATTTTGTATTTCTTCCAAAACTTTCGTCACAAAAATTATGGACATGGCTCTCATATCAATATGGAATAGTTTATGCACAGGACTGTATTATAGTTTTCTATGAAAGATGCAGGACCACATATTTATAAGTTCAAAGTGGGTTATTCTGCTAATTAAACGTTTTTGTTTATATCTTATTTACTGTTATTGATTGTTTTCTTAACGTTACAAACTGCTTTGAAAATGTAATATGTATTTATTTTACAAAAAGAATAAGCTAAAATATATTGTTTATAAGCTTTTGTTCTTTTTGTTTAATTTCAAAGTTCTTCTCTCCAAAAGGCAGATATCTGAGATTCTCCTTAAGCCTATTTTTTAACAACCTCAGATTTAAATTAGTATCAAATGTTATGCTGTGCATATGCTATAAAGACAATTATTTTCGCGAATATTTTTAACAAAATTAAATCTTAATTTATCAAACTATGAATTTATTTGTGTAAAAAGTATGCTTCTCTTTAGAGCCTCAATTAACAAATTATTATAAACATTGTTGAATATTATTTACTATAGAAAAGTAAGAGATCCAGAGAGAGTCGGATCACTTTATAATATTTACTCTGTAGTCTGAAACGCGATTAAATCAGATAGATGTATCTAGCTCTAGAGATTGGGTTAGCAGAACGTGTTTCAGCCTGAAAATTATTTTTTAGGTTATCTATTTCTGGAATTATTTCTAATAGAAACAATGGACATTTATTTATTATATGAATTAGTATTGAAACTTTTGACAACAGATGCCCCCTTCCGGTGTATATACAGAACTCCTATATACTTGATATGGGAAAAACCTGTTGATTTTAAATTATTTTATTTGTTATATGAGATAGAACATTTCTCTTGATAAATTATATTAAATAAATTAGGAAATCGTTTGTTTTTTAAGAGGTAAAATTAGGCTATTCAATATTGAAATATTTAAACTACAATTTTAAGTAAGGTTTTAATTTAAAAGAAATGTTGTATTAGTAATGGAATGAAATATAAATAAATCAATAATCTACACCTGGATTCGCTAAACCAATTTTGACGGTCAATAAATAGTTGAAACTCTGTAGTGCATACAACTTTGCTTAAACTTAGCTTTGGTTAAACTTCAATTTTTAGATTCCTATGAGATTTTACTCTATTGGTCTAACCCATGCCTTCGAAATTGGCGGTACGAGAGCCAGATGGGAACCCCGGTCTAATGTAGCGGAGCCCATTTGCTTTATGTATGATGAAAAAAGGTTATGCCTATGTTATACAGTTTGAAATCGGTAAATCTAAATTACATATGGAAATTCATTTCCAAACTCAACAAATTCTGGCCCTTTGCACTTTAGTATGATTTAGCTGCGGCTCTTGATACAAACTATTTGAGAATGCCTGGTCTAACGTATAAAGATAATGTTATTGCTGGTGGGTGTTAGCTGTATCATTCTCACAGAAGAGAAGCACAAAATGTTCAACGATCTGGCTACCTTGATCGGGGATAAGACGGATTCCGAGTTTGATGCGAGGCGCTGCTGGATCTTCTTTGGTTTTAGTTGAATTTCAAGACATTTTTGTTGGCCACAGAGATCATAATTGTGTAGGTCATTGCCTTATAAAAACGATAGAAGCATAGCCTTGGTTCTGAAGGGCGTACAATTTGTTTTCCTTTCTTTCTACCATCTTCAATTTTACTTCCGTCCTCGTCCCTTTTCCTCCCCCTCTATGTTTTCCTTCACACCATTTTGTATCCATATCTTTCTACCGCTCCCCATTTTCTTTTATTCGGCCTCCCTTTTTACTGCCCTCTTTTTACCTTACTCACTTACGCACAGCAGTCGCAATCACTTTATTAGGTTGTTTGTAGATTTCAGCCGGCTGTAGTAATGTAAACATGTGATAGAAACCTGACATTAGATCTGATCATATTGAGAGCTGTTTAGGTAGTTCAAAATCATTGAAGGGTGGCTGTAGGTAGTTCAAAATCATTGAAGGGTGGCTGCATATTGATTTTGATTAAAGATTTGCAACGACATAATTTATTACGTTTTTTAAATAATTATAGAATTGAATTCAGTGTTAATGTGCCTCTGTTGCAAATTTGGAACTAGTAGAAACAAACCCATACAATATTAGTTCCTCAAATATGAATAAATTTCATGTAAAAAAAATAATGTTTTAATAATATGCCAAAAGTAACAAACACAAAGAAGATGGAATAAAAATACGAGGAGCAATAATTAAACAAGTGCGATTCATAGACAATGTAGCAATGATAACAGATTCATTTATAAGAAGAAGAGAAATAGTGTTGCTATAAACTAAGAAGAAATTGGTAATATATTTGCATGAAGTATTAATCGAACATATCCCTATATGGAGAGGAAACCTGGATATTGCAAGAAAAAGTTTAAGCGGTGTATTTGGAAAAGAATGAAACAGAAAACATGGTAAAACATAAAGACAAATCAAGAACTACAGCAAGAAATTAAAGAAAACAAAATAGCATTTTGGAAACCATTATCATAAAGAAGAATTAGATTGGACATATTACGTGCAGAAAGAATGTTCAGAGAAATGCTGGAAAGTCGATTTCAGGGAAACAGAAAACCAAGAAAAAGGATGTTAGAAGAATTCAAACCAAACACCTATAAAGAATTTGAGGACCGGACTGAAAACCGAGAAAGATGAAGAAATTTGCAGTCGCAATCAATTTATTAGGTTGTTTGTAGATTTCAGCCGGCTGCAGTAATGGAAACATGTGATAGAAACCTGACATTAGATCTGATCATTTTGAGAGCTGTTTAGGTAGTTCAAAATCATTGAAGGGTGGCTGCATATGCCATATTGATTTTGATTAAAGATTTGCAACGACATAATTTATTACGTTTTTAAATAATTATAGAATTGAATTCAGTGTTAATGTGCCTCTGCTGCAAATTTGGAACTAGTAGAAACAAACCCATACAATATTAGTTCCTCAAATATGAATAAATTTCATGTAAAAAAAA
>JAUYWI010125450.1:0-10115 GCA_034780595.1 Parotoplana pacifica | reverse complement strand
AAAAAATGACCACTAAAAAACAGCGTAAACAAAAGTATATACTTTTGTTTACGCTGTTTTTTAGTGGTCATTTTTTTTCATGTCTCTGAACCAATTGTTTTAAAATTTGGTATATTGATCTGAACTTATATATGACATGGTTTAAACCAGCTCAACATTTTTTCTCAACAATTTGTCTCTCAGAGACAAACCTTTGTTGCTAATAAACCCCACGATTTAAATGAAAACAAAATTGACCTAAGATACCGTTCCATTTTCTAGAATACAGAATTGTTCCGTGTCTGCATTTAATCGTGTAGATTCATTTCCAGGATTTGGTATTTAAAAGCATTTTTGAAATGAATGTAAATATTTGACACTTTTATTCATTATTTGTACCTAGATGACTAATTTTGTGTAAATTTATAACTAAGTACCTACCACATAGTTTCTTCATCTACTGGAAATGTACAATAAAACTTTTTGCTAATGCAGGTGCTTTTCCAATACCCTGTATTATTTAATTTAACTAACAGGAACCTAAATAAATCATCATTTTCTGAATAATAAGTCCCCACAATAATAGGCTGAAATCAATGTAAAAAAATTTGCTGAAAAAGAAGATTCACAATCGGACCAAAATTTATACAAAGAGCAAGGACATACTATAATACATAAATATATACAAAAGCACATATAAAATGTACAAGGTAATTATAGGGTTTCTTAAATTAAAACTAAATTATAAAATAAGTGACTATTTTTCTGACAAACTGATATTGTTAATTATTCATTGTCAGGTAAATTGTTGACCAATTTTTGTGTAAATCACTTGCATTTATAATCCGTCCCCGCTGCCAAATTGGAAAATGCCCAAGCTGTTATCGTTACCACGTTAACCCCCATTTACACAAAATACATTCTAGCAAAATTGTAGGTGTAGGTACGTATTTAGTCGTAAATTAGACATGTTTGTAATTAATTTATTCATACTCGTATATATTTTGTCTTATACCATTCGCATATATGATTCATCAGCTGTTACATACATACAAATTCTTTATCAATTAAAATACGAACTCTAGCCGAATAAAATTATACAAATAGTTATTAACGAATATTCCTATACGAAGTTTCTTTACAAATTTATTATGTACAAATTTCAACAATAAACCCAAAAATGCATTTATAACAGTGATTCTGTGTTAAAAAACTAACTGCCTTCACAAATATTCTGTATAAAATACTAAAAATCCTCATTGGGGAAATTTTATATCCCTTAAAAATCATTTTTATGTTTTTAAAAAATTGGCGTAAACGGGAAATGTGTTTTCATAAAAAATAGTTCTATTACCTATAAACTTAATCAGAGGGCAATACCGTAAGCTATAAGCCAATTGGAGAAAAATAGATTTTGAAGGGATAGAAAGTTAACACAAGAACGTCCATTTTTGGACAATTTTCATAACTTTCCCCAATGAACGCTGTTAGTAAGTCGTGGAGAACACTTGTGGGATATCAAAATAGTTAAAACCCATGTGAAGCAATTAGTTTGAGATCAAACCATATTAACTATAAAACATAAGTGGTTTTCGTCATATTGGGTCCAACGGACCCCTCAGTACAACGCAATGTCTAACATCTTCTAGTCATTAAATCCCTCAAACCGTTGGAACTCTGACTAAGCCAGGTTGGGCTTCCAGGAGTGTAATAACAATGCGAATTCTACAAATCACACAAGAAACGATGGAGTATTATTTAGATTGTTCACTAGTCATCCAACTAGCCAGAATGTTGTGTAGTGTTTGTTTGAGATCAGGATCACAAAATGCGTATTGAATAGAGCACTGGGTCATGTCTATCAGATCAGAGCGAGTTAAACCGAAAGTGGAGTGGACAACGGCCAACTCACTGCTCAATGTGCACCCAAAAACACCGCTGTCATCAGTCTAAAGTACAAAGAAAATTAATTTCTAATGTTTGCTGGCTTAGTCAAAAATAAGGTGACCTTAAAGGCATTAAAAATAGCACATGCTACATCATTTTTTTTTCTTTTGGAGCCAGTTGCTTCGGCCATAGATATGACTCTTCCTAAGTTAAATTTCTATCTCTCAAAAAATCGAATTTACTCGTTTATCCAATTATTATAAGTAATTTAAAAAAGGTAAATGAATGCACCTTTGTTTATTGCACGAATAAAGGTTGTTTCCAATGAGCAAGTATTTTTTCTATTTGTTTTCTCGGTATATCAGAGTCATCGCATGGTGGTCATGCATCTTTCATTGTCAGTATGTCTCGGGGGCCCAAAACGGGTCAGCAGAGAGTTAGGAAAGGATGGTAAGGGCTGCTTTTGGGTTCGAAGACAGAATAGAGAGAAAGATGGAGTTCGAATCTTGCGCGGTCCTTCGATTTGTGATAGAAGGCAATAGCTTTTTTATATTGGGTGAACAAACACTAGAATTTAAAGTTGGAAAATTCTGCTTGAATTGACATTTCATAAATAGAAGGTTAATTAATTCCTCGTCATCTGGGCAAATAAATTGTCATTAACGCGTCCCCCCCCCTAGAATATCATACTTCCCATGCATGAATTGGGTTGGAATGTCTTAGGGTTTTTTTAGAAAAAATCCAATGATAAATAAAAATTAAAGTTTGACCGGTTTGTTTCAAATTTGGTGTGCCCTTAGGCACTCAGTAACACAAATTCATAAATATTGTTTGAAAAAATATTGATTATCAATTTTAATAGGCAAAGAAAATCGATATTGTTGGTCAACATCACTTAAATGGCTCCAAAATCCAAACGAAACATCCTATTTCGCTCAAATTTGAAATTTAGTATTTGGAAGGCATACAAATGTATTGGAAAATTGGATGTCTCATTTTCATGGTTGCTGGTTTACGAGGCCCTGCATACTGAGGCAGGTCTGTAAAAATTGATTCACAGGTACATAACTATTTGATTTACAATAGTTTAATATTAAAGACATCAATTAGAAAACAGCTTGCTTCTTTCTCTTAAAATAACAATAGCTAATACCAAAACCACCAGTGTGAGTCGACAAACTCAGCTTTTGTTGCTTGAAATTTCATTTTGCGTCTTTTCCTAGAATAGGGAACTTTACTGTGTGTTTATCTCTAGTAGGCACCAATCGCGTGTGTAATTTAAAATAAATCTATACAAAGGTAAAGGAAACCTTGTTGCAGAAAGTGCTCGATAAGCAAAACTAAGAACAGACCCCAATCGTTATTCTTTGAGGTGTTAATATTTTTGTAAAATATACTACTTATCTATATTACTCGCAAATGATAGCCCAAGAGAGCTGTTTCGGCCTTGTTGGGCCTCTTCAGCTAGGCATAATCATTGCCTGAGCAATATAAAATGTTTGTAAATTTCATATCAAAGTATGAAAGTAAGGAAAAGTTGCAATAGTTGCATAAGAGAAAATAAAAAATATTCAGAAAAAATATATTGGAAAGCCCTGTTTTTTATTAAAGGGCATTCACACTGTCAAAGCAGGTCAATTAATGTGATAGAATTATAATTTAAAAAAACCAGGAATACTTTGATCAAAATATACTACTTATTCATATTACTCGTAAAACTAAGAACATACCCCAATAGTTATTCGATGGCTTTTATCCATCCAATATTTGAGCTGATGCGAGGAATAGGATTTGACTGTGTTGCATTTCAGATTCGATGTAAGGCATAGTTCTAAAACAAATGGTAATCACTAAAGCCAACCACCCTAGTCACATCATTAAACCATACCAATCAGATATAGAACTTTCAATTAACCAAATAATTTGAAAACTTTCTTAAAATGTTTATGATATTTTTAAAATAAAATACTGTTGTGATAATTTGAAGAAAATCGAAGCATGTTTTTAACCATTTCTTTCTACATAGGACAAATGCAAGTACTGAGAGCATTTGTGCAACGCAAGACTTGTCATTTCTTGGCCTGTATTGCGGGTTACTACAACAGGACAAAACCCCTAAACCTTTGACAATGGAGATTTTGTTTAAATCTTTCGTATTTACCAGATCATTCATTTACTAAAAAAACATCTGAAAGATAAAAATAATCTGTCGTTTATAAATGGAGGAGCAACGAGCCAATTAAACTCACCAATGGGGATAGTCCTACTCTCCACTATGTCCACAGCTTCCTGCAGACCTCCCACTTCAGGATGCAGATAAGTAGCATGCCCCAGCCTGTCAGGTGGCACTGATAGAAGATCCAATAGTTCGCTGTTCCTGCCCGGGACCTCAGCAATGTGAATAGCAACGTAGAGACCGTGAGACTTGGCCCGCTTTAACACAGGAACGAAATCGGCCGGTGTACCGGTCTAGAAATGGAATGATATGGAGAGCAGGTGTACCAGTCTATGTAGAAATGGAAAGATATGTAGAGCAAATGAAACAGTCTATGTAGAAATGGAATGATATACAGAGCAGATGTACTAGTCTATGTAGAAATGGAATGATATACAGAGCAGATGTACCAGTCTATGTAGAAATGGAAAGATATGTAGAGCAAATGAACCAGTCTATGTAGAAATGGAATGATATGCAGAGCAGATGTACCAGTCTATGTAGAAATGGAATGATATGGAGAGCAGATGTACCAGTCTATGTAGAAAAGAAATGATGTGTGAAAAAAAGTATGTTAAGTGGTATCGAATCTCTACAAATAAAAGCAGAAAATCAATAGAGAACTGAGCTTTATAATCAGAATGATTCATTTATTTGTGTCAAAAGTACCTTAACGTTTGGTAATTTGAATCAACGATGTTTTAATTAAACAAGATAATACTTAACAATAATATAGATGGTACAAGCAGTCAGTTGATTGCTAAAAAAATATGACAACGCCCAGCGCATCTAGTAGTGATGTGATTGGAACATTTTAACTTTTCTATAAAGTACATACATCTTCTTTATTGATATTTATTTTCTAATACTAAGTAAGTAGTAGTATGAATATTTACTGTAAAACACAAATTTTTATTTTTTATTAAATTAAATGAATCAATCACATAACTTTGACTTAATAAATCGTAGCCATTTTGTTTGAGCAATGATGGCAGCCACGTAAAACCGTTCAGTAAGCTCGTTTGCCCATCTAAATATTTTTGTTTAGGATAATAACAAATTGCGATACCCGCTTTATTAGGATATACAGTTATTGATTGTGTTAAGTTTCGAAAATCTTTAAAACATCAGCAAAGGTGATGCAGTTGAGTTACATATGTATTTGTCTCAATGCATTTTGACAACTTCTTGAATGGGGGTTGATCTTGAAGTTGAATTGAACGCTTCGACTCAATGGGAGAATAATTCCGAGCTAAGGTAGGATCATTGACCTGTATGTGCTCCAAACACGCCTGTAATTCTGCTCTAGCTTCCTTGCGTTTTGCAACGGTTGGTCGAGATGGAGGAGGTACAAATGAAGAGTCTTTCTGGAGAACATATAATTCATTGTCATTGAACGCAGCAGAAGATTTGTTGACGAAACGTTCCGGTTTAGCAAGCTTAGTAACTCGGTGACAATCGCCAATAGCTGGTCTAGTTTTGTTCTTTTAATGCAATGTAGTAGTTATCTGTCGTGATTAAGAGTTCTAAGATCTTGTAGTGTAACTGGAAAGCACCTTTTTCTTGTAAATCTGATAAGACCCGTATTAGTGCAAAAGCTATGAATATTAACGCCCAAAAAGCTAATAAATGCTGTGTATTGTATAATTTGTGATTTGTGTAATAAACACCTAGTACCATTAAATCGCGTATTTTGGAACACACAAAATGCTCCTCCTCTAGTGCTTTTAGACACTGTGTTAGTCTTTAATGGAAAACTTATGTGCAATTAAATCTGATCACTCGTACTAGTGCAGAAGCTAGTATATTAACGCGACAATCAACCTCTTTGATTAGATTACCTTCAAATTTGGTAAATTGGTTTCTTTATCAGACATTCAAACAAGTTCATTTAATCCAATTTGTAATTGACTCTTGACTAACTGACCTGAGTGTAAACTTACATAAGGGTCACCACTAAAATCGACACCGACAATGATCCCTTTATTGATCGGGTCTTGACAGGCGGCCAACGTCACATTGAGGACATCCTCCGCTTCTTCGGTGGTCATTCTTCTGTTGATGGAGACCAGCAGACGAGCCCTCATGGCGCCCAGAGGACCATCACCACTCACAACACCCGAATCACGAAAGGCGTGCAACACCTGGGAGAGGTAATCGGCTTTGCTACTTCCAATCGCCTCAAACTGGCGCGGCTGAGTTCGCAATTCCAGATAGATGACTCCATCGGCAGCGAAGTCAGCTAGCACGGAGCAGGTGACCTGGTAACATATGAATACAAAATTCTCAGTCAGATTTCCGTTAAAAAACCATCTGGTGTCTAGTGTCAATTGCTGGTGTGGATCGACCACATAACGCTCCTTGAGAAAACGTCCCGTCACAGCTCATTTCAAGCGAGTTCGTCCACCAGATACACACAGTGCAGCCAGCACCCAAACGGTCACCACGGGAGGCGCAACACAGTGATGGTTTCAAGGTTATATTTAATCTTAAAACCAACTCAAATTGCAGAAACTTGTTAAGAATGTTTCAATGAAAATTCTTTAGATTAAGATCATTTTCTATTTCAAAAATTGATTTTAGAAACCGTTCCAAACCATAAAACCAGATGTTTCATTTTCTACATAAGCTGCATTGTGTTTTCTACCGGAACGGCGTTAGTAGCAAACAAAACACCCCATGCTATGTGGTAAAGAATGAAATATTTAATTTTTTAAGCTGAGACCTCCAACAATTCCAAAATTTGAGCATTAACGTTTACACGCAAAAGTGTATGCAAAAATAGTTTAAGCAGTGTTTCCCATACAATAATTTTAAACCAAACAGAGACACAACAGCTTTATTTTCCTTACAATTTTAGATTTTAATTTGTATCTTCTTACGTCACATGTGCCTTTGCTTAAACTTTTCTCTATTTCTGTTGGCTGGCGGGTTTTTATTTAAACTTTTGTCATAGCTATTGTTAATAATATACCTACTACTTTATGTAGCTACCTATCCATAAACGTTGTGCGTATTAATTATTTGATTTACCAGCGAAACAGGTCACCAATTTTTAGCATTTTAATTAAACAATTTTACAGAATATGAAAACTGCTGTGTATGTATTTGTTTTAAAGCATGCACATGACCATTGGCTATAGAATCATAAACAACATTTTTATGAGTAAGGAGTGATCTTGGAAAGTTCTGTGAAAGAAACCCAGATCTTGTACTTACTTCATAAACTCGCTGCGGACTGTTGACCAGAGAATGGATCAAATCAAACACTCGAAAACATCTAAAAAGAGGAATATTGAGGACCTTTTAGTAGCATATTTACAGAAAAAAAAATACAACTTGTGTGTGTCACTTACTCGGTAAATGATCTTTCCTTTCCTTTGTCAATAAGAATATTGCAATTAGAATCATCAAACGCAGTAGCAGCGCCATCAACCTTTCTTTGTTGGACCAGTTTCTGAATAGTTCTATCGCTAACTGATCCACCAATATGAGCATGCAGTTCCTACAACAGGAAGAATATCATCGAGCGATAAAACATCGGGCAATGGGGGTCCCAGCCGGCCCTTGCTGACAGCAGGAATTAGCAGCAACAAAAATTTAAAAAAATTGCCAAAATTTAGTCAAGAAAACGGTTCATTGAAAAACTGGTAAAACAACATGGAATAGTTACGACATTAAAAAATCCAAAAATAAATTGTCATGAGCAGAAATAGCCCCCACAGCAAATGATTAGTGATAATAATAAATGGCTGCGACCACAACAAATTAGTCCTGTCATAAGTTGGAATAACATCAAAATAATTGGCAGCCAGTGGAATTTTCCAATACAAAATTGTCATGAAGTGGAAAAACTACGACAGAATAAATGGTCAAAAAGTGTCGTAACTTGCAATTCATTTTGTAACTAATTCCACTTTTTATTATTTGCTATCGGAGTTATTCCACTGAGTATAAAAATTCCTTCTGTTGGAGTTTTCCCGTTGCTGACATTTGTCTTTGAAGATGCAGAACTTTTATTCCATCGGTTAATGACAATTTCATTTTTATTTATTCAACTGTCAATCAGTGCTATTCTACCACTCGCTTGCTACAGCCGACAGAGTTTGCCTATTTAGTCGTATGCCCTCCACTAAACAGATGCATTGAGACAATATACAGAGTCTTCAGGAACATCCAAGAAGGCAAATTTAAAAAATCAATGTAAAATTAAGAATTATTCTAACCCCCAAAATATCAAAAATCAACGGTCGGGGAATAATAGCACAAACCTGGTCCAGTCACTCGATCTACCTTTTTGTTATTTCTAGTAGGGAGTGCAGTGTTCTATTGCAATTTCAGTGGGCATTCCCAATGACCTGACTTACTATTTTAGGAAGTCGACTGCAAAACTCCTTCAGCTCTTCATCACTTGCAGCATTTGAACATGATTTGTCAGTCATAACTGAAGTACACACAGACAATGAATTATTACACCCACGCCGACAATTATTCGTCGTTCCGCATGTCTTTATATGGGAAAATTACAAAAAGCTGTAATTGAAAAAAAGGTTAATGAAAAAGTCCTATACAAAGGGTCGTAAGTGCTTAAATATACAATTGTTATGTAATATCAATAGAGCATTTCATGAAATACTGTGACGACTATTTCCATCACCAAGTTGCTGTAACAATTGGAATAAATTTATTCACTAAAATAGAATTCGAGAAAATCGATTTTTAATGAATTGACAGGATCCGACTTTGGATAACGACCTTTTATTTACTTGATACACTCACATCTTATTTGTAGATCATTTCCACGGCAGATATTCACGTATAACGCAGTGCTGTCACTCTCAGATAAAAAAAAGCATTTCGACAATAAAAAAAAATAAAGACCATTTCGAAGTCATCAAAATGAAGTTATATATTTATATTTAATTTAAATTATAAAAATATAGAGCCATGAGGAAGTAAAAATTGTCAGATTGATTTATAAGTGGTGCACCCAGTAAGTGTCCGGACTAGCCATGAAAATCTATTGATGATTTTAATTTTCTGTATGAAATATCTATGGATAAGATAGGTACATAAACGGGTAATATGGATTTCATTGTACTGGACTTCTTCAAATTTAAAATTTCATAAATTTGTACAATATTTATTCACGATGGCTGTAAATTTTAGTCACTGTGAAGCACGCTCTGCCATCAAATTTCTTCTAAGAATCAATAGATCATCCTCGGCCTTCTATTACAACAAAGCTATGGTACTGCATCACCTAATAAAAGTGCTATTTACTTTTGGATTGGTCAATTCAAAAGAGAAAGAACTTCTGTGCCTGACGCAGAAAGATCCGGTTACATCGCCGTCAATTCATGTTGACTGTCTTTTATGGTTATCGTGGAATTGTGTTTGTAGACTATCTCGAAAAGGGTTGAAGTTTGACTGGACAATACTACAAATGTCTTATTCGAAGGGCTCTTCTTATAGAGACGGCAGAATTAGTGGTTTCTTCAAGATAATGCACTGATACGTATCAGGAGACAATTCAAACATCTGGCATCCAAAAGCTACCCCATCCACCGCCATACAGTCCTGATTTAGCCCCTTTAAACTTTAATTTTTTCCGTCTTCTAAAGAAGGATTTAGCTGGGAAAACTTTTGACATACTTGAAAACCTCAGACTGTTTGTAAATAAACGGATTGAAAATAGAGATCAAATTTTTTAGCAGTGTATTTGAGGAACTCTAACAAGATCTTATGTTGAAAAACACTCTTAATATATATTTTTAAACCTATGACATTCCTCCCATTATGTAAATAAAGTTTGGTATATATAATTTCTTGTTTTCTATACTAGTCCGGATACTGCAATGTCCAGGTTTCCGCTCCATATAGTGCTATACTCCATACAATTGTCTTCACGATTTTCCTCTTAGTTTGTGGTCGTAATGTTTTTGTTAGTAATTCTACTCTTCTTATAAATGCCGTTTTGGCCATTGCAATCCTTGCGCGGATTTCGTTACTGCACCTTCCATCCGATGTTATA